>CASHTH010003818.1:0-17788 GCA_030341885.1 Geodia barretti | reverse complement strand
CTGCCAATCCCGCAGCCTGGGTTTGCGGGGGAGCCCGAAACCGGATATTTCCGTCTGGTCCAAGGCCGGGGTCCCATGGCCAGGACCGTGGTGCCGCCCGGAACGTCCAACACGTAGCACATCCAGGGCCGCCAGTCACTCCCGGTAGGTCTGCGACATCGCCGAAGTCGTCGTCTCCGGCACCCATCGGCCTGAGTAGCCCATCTTCCAAGGGACCCTCTCCATCAGATACAGGGCAAATAGTCTTTTGACAGTAGTTCCGGCGGTTCTCATGAACACCCGCAGCAGCAGCACCGGTCCTGGTCGGAGGTCCAACTATTGGGCAGATTACAGCGTTTGTCCACCAACGCCAGGCATCGGGCTGTGAAGTTAGGCCGGAACATCACACCCTGGAAGGTTGCCACCTTTCCAGCTGCCGCAGGTATTGCGGGCCACTCCGGCGTTTTCCTGCCCGTTTGGGGAAGTCGCTGCCATCTAACACCCGAACCTGCATCCGGGGTTTTGTCCCAGCTTGTGGGCAAGTATTTCCTGCAACCGGCCTATGAATGGTCTCATCGTACCACCGGGCCTCGGTGAGAAAGCGGCTTGCTCGCCCTGGCGAGATGCCACCGATTCCGAGAGTTATCTGCGTTGCGCCGCTCATGGTCCTCAACAAGCGGTGAAGTAATCCCCGCTGTGCTCCCGCCCTGTTTGCGGCCGAAGGAGGCCGCAAAGAGGCCTGAATTCCTGAAGGCTGTGTAGACCAGCTCTAAGCTTCTCCGCATCCTCACCCAAACACCGCACTATCTGTCCACCATCTACCAGACAACCGTCGTTGTAGTAAGGTCCCTCCCACAAACGTCGCAAACCCAGCGAAGTCAGGCCGGCGATCCAATGCCCCAAAACCGCCCACACCACTGAACCCACCGCAGGGGCGCACAGCCGCCCTCCCCGACCCCATCCCGCCAGAGTCCCAAACCCCAGCGTGAATGCAGACGCGAGAATCCACTGCCAAAATTCGCCCGCCTGGCACCAATCGTAGCGGGAGGGTTCAACCGCCCCGATACACACTGCCCTCAGTCTCCGGCGCAGGCCGCGCACCCCAATCGTCGTCAGTCCGGACCCCCATCGTCATTCGCGGAAGAGCGGGAATCTCCAAAACGTCACACCCGCAAGAGCGAGGGACCGTCCCGGATTCACGCCCAACCCCAACCGTCACTCCTCCAGAAACTCGGTCACTCGCACCCGAATCGTCATTCCCAAACCCCCGAATCGTCATTCCCGCGGAAGCGGGAATCCAAACCCCCGTCACACCCGCAAGAGCAGGGGCCGGCTCTGAAATCCACGGCTCCAACCCTCTGGTCAAGGCCGCTCCAAAATTGCTGACACTTGCCCCTTTACAAGCCTCATGACACATCTCTAGCCTGAATACATCGATATGCAGAGTGCCCGTAGCGGCGGGCCGTGTGCTAGCCCAGGAATCCAAAGACCCGCTTTTTGACAGGAGAAAATAGTATGGTACGTCGCGGAGTCAGTCGCGCTCTGTCCGTCGCCAGTGGATTGCCCTACCTTAAGCGCAAATTCGCCCCCGAGCTCGCCATCATCCGGCTCAGCCGCGTCGCCAATGAGATCACCGAACTCTGGCACATCGCCATTGCAAACAAGCAGCCCAAACCCGACCCCTACTCCTGCGTCCGCAGGGTTGCCGACGCCGGCTTCCGGCTCAACACTTATATGGCCTTCGAGAAATACCTCCAGCGGTGCATCGACGATGATAGACGTCCTGTAATAAGGGGAATCATCACCACCCTGCTCCCCTGGTCCGCCAATTGTCCTTGGCTGAACAACCTGGAACGCAATATCCCCGGCACCGCCTGATCCCCTCTCCCGGTGGGCCTGCCACACCACGGGGCCGCCCTCAACGCTCGGAAATGACCGGAAATGAGCGGGAATAGCGAAATTTTCAGCACCCGACCGCCATCACCGTCGCTGCCCACGGTCACCCCCATCGCTACCAACCTTCATCACCGCCGCTGCCCACCGCCACCCCCGGCACCCAACCGCCATCCCCGCGAAAGCGGGGATCCAAACCCCCGTAACCCCGGCAGATGCCACCCAGGGCCACCCAAAACGACCGTAACCCACCCCAAACCCGAACAAGGAGGCTGACCAAATGCTCCAGAAACTCGCCCTCCGCTTGCCGGGACCACGGGGCCGCCACTCAACGTTCGGAAATGCTCGGAAATGATCGGGGATAGCAAATTTTTCCAACACCCAACCGTCATCCCCGCGATCTTTCGTCATCCCCGCGCACCCAACCGTCATCCCCGCGAAAGCGGGGGCCCAAACCCCCATAACCCACCCAATGACAGGAAATGTCAGGGAATGTCAGCGATTTCCATACCCCTGACACCAAGCAGACCCCAACCCGACAACCCAACCGCAACCCACACCGGAAGGAGGATCACACCCAACAGCCCTCAGCACCCAACCGTTCATCCACGAACTCAACCGCGCCCAACCGTTATTCCCGCGAAGGCGGGAATCCAAACCCCCGTCACACCCGCAAGAGCAAGGGTCGGTACCGAAATCCACGGCCCCAACACCTCTGTACAGGCCCGCAACCCAAAATTGCTGACAGTGGCCCCTTTACAAGCCTCATGACACATCTCTAGCCTGAATACATCGAAACACGACACACTCTGCGCCAGCGACCGCATGCGACAGGAGAAATGAACATCTACCGTCTCGGAACCACCCTCGCCTCCATCCGCAGCCAAGTGGATTCCCTCAAGCGCAAGTTCGCCACAGAACTGGCCGTAGTTCACTTGCGCCCCCTACGCCGACGAATACTGCGACCAGTGGGAGCAATCCGTGGCCGCGGTCCACACCCCGCCGGACCAAGTGGGCTCGTGCCCAGGCCTGTCGGCCTCATAACCTCCCGAAGATCCGCCTTTACTACGTCATAGCGGCAAAACATCGGCGCCCTGCCGTGAAAGATGACCCACCCAAATGCTCGGAAATGCTCGGAAATGAGCGGAAAATTAAAGTTCTTGGAGTCTGCATCCGCGTTGGCCGGAAGGGAGTGAGACTCTGTAGAACGGATGCTTGGCCACCCTCGACGGAACCTACTCACGCTGACCTACTTCTGGCGAGAGGCGGAACCATTCAAGGGTCCGCCTTGCCGAAGCCAGCCACTTCCGCTACTTTCGCCAGATCAACCCGGCAACGGAGGACGGACAATGCGAATCGCGGTAATGGGCGCGGGCAGCGTCGGCGGATACCTCGGCGGGATGCTGGCAAGGGGCGGGCACGAGTTGTCCCTGATTGTACGGGGCGCGCACCTGTCCGCGATTCGCGACCATGGCCTGAAGGTGGTTCGGGACCATGAGGAGTTTACGGTCAACTGCGCCGCCACCGACGAACCCAGGGACGTCGGCCCGGTTGAATTGGCCCTGCTCACCACCAAGACTTACCAGAACGGCGTCTCGGTCCCGGCTATGGCCCCGATGGTCGGCCCGGAGACGACTGTGCTGTGCCTCCAGAACGGTGTCGACAGCTATGTGGGTGTTGCGGAGCTGTTCGGGGCAGAGCGAGTAATGCCCGGAGCCGTGTACATCGAGGCCGGGACCGAGGGCCCCGGAGTGGTCCGGCAGGCTGGCGACGTCGTCCGGGTGGTGTTCGGTGAGCCCGACGGATCCCTTTCCGAGCGCGGGCGGACCATAGAGGCCGCGCTCCGGTCGAGCGGCATCCCTGCGGAGTTGACGGCTGACATACGCACGGGCCTCTGGTCGAAGTTCCTGTTCATCGCCACCATGGCCGGGACCACCGCCATGGCGCGGGAGAGGCTTGCCGAGCTGATGCCCCGGCCCGAATGGCAGGAAGTGGTGGTGGCTTGCTTGAAGGAGATTGAAGCGGCGGGTCGCTCCAATGGCGTCGACTTCCCGCCAGACATCCACGAGACGACTCTGGCCTACATTCAAGAGAACCTGGATGACCTGCAGGCTTCCATGCACACCGACGTGATGGCGGAGAGGCCGCTGGAGCTGGAAACGTTCACCGGCGCAGTGGTGCGAGCCGGCCGGGCTGGCGGGGTGCCGACGCCCATAAACGATGTCATATACGCCATGCTGAAGCCTCTGGTGGACGGCACGGCGCCTTGATTCTCGCACCACAGGGCAGGGTCCTGGTGCCGTGTGGCATCCGCTGGCAAGCCCTTCCGTATCAATAAATGCCGGACTTTTGACACTGCCCATTGAGGCCCTTAGCATAGGCGGGCAAACGAGCTCATTCTCTGCTTGGGCAGGAGGCGAATCCCTATGGAAGCAAGCATGGTTTCTCACATTGCGATCTGCGTCCGCGACGTGGACCGCTCCCTTGGTTTCTACCGCGACATCCTCGGGATGACGGTCGACTTCGACCAGGTGCAGGACACCACTTCCGGTGGCCTCCCCAGCATCTACCAGCACTCCCGCAAGACCCGCCGCACCACCCACGTCCGCTACGGGCCCGGCAACACCGCCCCGTCGCTGGTCCTCACCTGCCACCCCGGCGAAGACCCGGACGGCGGCCCCATCAAGCTCGACCAGGTCGCATCAGCCACATCTCCTTTACCGTGCCTGATGTTAAGGCGCTGGCCGATGAGCTGGTCAGCAAGGGCGTCGAGCTGGCCGCGCCCCTCGAGGCGTTCACCGCTCCCGACGGCCGGGTCAGCAGCATCTTCGTCTACGACCCCGACGGCATCCTCGTCCAGTTCGACGACCACGGTTAACCGTCGCTGACGCTGCGTGAGAACCCTTGGAGGAGGGCGCACCAATGTCTGAAGCCAGTGATCAGCAGATGAGCCACGCCGACCGCCACGACCTCGACAAACTGGCTCGGTGGAAGGACGGGTTGGATGCCGCTGACGTTGAGGCCGAGGCCTTCCCGGCTTGCGCCATCTTCCTAGTGTCTCCCGATGACCGCTTGTCCCACGACATCTTCCGTCGCTACCGCACCGTGTTCGAGGAACTGGGAGGCGGGTTCCACCATCTGGTGATATTCGGACAGCACGGCGTTTCCACTACGCAGGTCGCCTTCCTGGACGAGGTGGGCTTCGTCCAGCAGAACGTGCCGCTGCTGGCCATCGCGCCAATGTCGAGTGGGCTGGAGTCCGTGTACTGCGTAGAGCTGCCCAAGGGAGATCGGGACGGCGAACTGGACGACAGCCAGACCTGGGGTCCCGTTCTGGAATCCCTGCGCGCCTCCGCCTCCAATGCGTCGCCCCTGGCGCTGAGCGACGTGGAAGGCGTGTCCACGGCAACGTTCCGGCGCGGCTCCCTCACCGGCGCGGTCGATGAGGTCTTGACCAAGCTTGGCGGATGAAGCAAAGGGTCGCACAACCCTGCGCCCCTGCTCACCCCGGAGCGTCCCCGACCGGTGCCGTTCGACGTTACATCGCCGCGTTGACGATCGCCCAGGCGCCCCATCCCACCATCAGCACGCCGGTGGCCCGGCTTACCCATTCGCCCTTCGGCGCGACCTTCTCCGCCAGCACAAAGGCCGCCAGCGCGGCGATCCAGACCAGGTTCATGATGCCTAGCACGAACAGCAGCAGCATCAGCGCCCAGCAGCAGCCCAGGCAGTAGGCTCCGTGCTCCAGGCCCATGCGCAACGCCCCCCGGGGACCGTCCCGCCACGACGTCATCAGGAACCCCATGGGCGTTCGGCACTGCGTGAGGCAGGCGTACTTCAGGGGACTCCACTGGAACACCCCGGCTACCAGCAGCAGCGCCCCGCCCAGGTAGCCACTGGTGGACGCTCCCATCATCGACGACAGCAGCGACGCCTGGTGCAGGCCCCAGTTGCCCGTTGTAGCCGCGAGGGAGAAGGCAGCCCAGACGATGACGTACCCCGCCAGGAACACCCCAGTCGGCACGTAGGGCGCCTCCCGCTCCCGCCGCTTGCGGTTGACGGCGGCGAACATCAGCAGCATGGGGCCGGCGGACGGCCGCCATCATGGCGATCATCATCACCAGCCACATCACATACATCAGGCCAAAGTCCGCCCCGCTCCACGATCGCATATCGGCCATGGCCATACCCATGCCCGTTTGCATGTCGCCCATGCCCATGCCAGTCTCGGCCAGATACACAGTGTAGGCCCAGGCGATGGCCGCGATTATGATGATGGCGGCGATGACCACGACCCGGTCTCTGCGAAGCGCATGTTCCAGGGGAGAGGCGGTCGTATTGGCTGCGGTTTGAGGCTGATCGGACATCATTTCGGGGCTCCTGATCGTGCCGTCAGCTATAGGGTCTTATAGGGTCTGACTCTAACTTACAGCTTGACCCTATGTCGAGGGATGCTATAATTCACGCCGCAGGAGGTGGGCAATTTGGAAGCATTTGATTTCGTAGCTGCGAAGAGTATCGACGAAGCGGTTTCGATACTTAATGAGCATGGCGATAGGGCCAGGATAATTGCTGGCGGCACCGACATATTGGTAATGATGCGTGCGGGCCGGCGGTTGGCCGATGTAGTCATTGACGTCAAGGATATTCCCGAACTTAGTAATATGAGCTACTCAGCGGGCGGCGGTCTTAACTTGGGCGCCGCTGTGCCCTGCTACCAGATTTACCAGGATGCCGCCATCTCAGCGGCATATCCCGGCTTGGTCGACTCGGCTACGCTCATCGGTGGCATCCAGATCCAGGGCCGGGCCAGCATCGGCGGAAATGTCTGTAACGCCGCTCCCAGTGGCGATTCCATTCCCGCGGTCATCGCTCTCGGCGGGGTCTGCAACATCGCCGGTCCCAACGGCACTCGCCAGCTGGCGACTGAGGAGTTCTGCACCGCGCCCGGCCAGAATGCGCTGCAGCGGGGCGAGATGCTGGTCTCCATCGACTTTCCGGCTCCCGCGCCTAATTCCGGCGCGAACTACCAGCGGTTCATTCCCCGCAACGAGATGGACATCGCCGTCGCGGGCGTAGGCAGTTCGGTGGTCTTGGACGCCTCGGGCCAGAACTTTGTCTCCGGTCGCGTCGCGCTGGCTTCGGTAGCGCCGACTCCGGTGTTCTCGAAGGCCGCCGGCGACAGCTTGGCAGGCAAGCCGGTCTCCGACGAAGCGATTCGCGCGGCCTCAGAGTTGGCAATGGCCGACGCCAAACCCATCAACGACATGCGCGGTACCATTCGCCAGCGGATTCACCTCATCGGCGTGCTGACGCGCCGCACTCTCAATATCGCCGTAGAGCGGGCCAGGGGAGGCTAAAGCATGCCCGGAGTTGTTCACGTACAGGCAAAAATAAACGGCGAGGACACCAACTTCCTGTGTGAGCCTCGCCAGAGCTTGCTCGAAGTGCTGAGGGACGTCCTCGGCATGACCGGCACGAAAGAGGGATGCAACGACGGAAACTGCGGCGCATGCACAGTGATGCTGGATGGCCGCATCGTCGACTCCTGCCTGGTGCTGGGTGTCGAGGTCGCGGGCCGCGACGTCCAGACCATCGAGGGCATGGCATCGCCCGGTGGACTGCACCCCCTCCAGCAGTCGTTCCTTGAGAACGCCGCCCTCCAGTGCGGTATCTGCACCCCCGGCTTCTTGATAGCCTCCCGCTCTCTGCTGGAAGCAGAACCGGATGCCGACGAGGGCCGTATCCGCCACTGGCTGGCAGGCAACCTCTGCCGCTGCACCGGCTACGACAAGATCGTGCGTGCTGTGCTCCAGGTCAGCACCACCTCCAACAAGTAGTCGAACCAGGTCCTGGGGATCATACAGGTAAACAGAAAGGCGGCCCCGCGAGGAGCCGCCTTTCCGGTATAACGGCCCATGCGCCTCCGGCCGTAAGAGGGCATTTTACGATCACATTACTAGAGGTGGACGAGCAGTGACTTCTTCCAATCAAGTTCTATCCGAAGTGGATTACAACATCGTCGGTAAGCGCCCGATACGTCCCGACGGCGTCGACAAGGTCACCGGGCGCGCGCAATATGGCGCCGACGTGAAGCTGACGGGGCTGCTGGCGGCGAGGGTCCTACGGAGTCCTCACCCCCATGCCCGCATCCGCTCCATCGACACCAGCAAGGCTGAGGCGCTGCCGGGAGTCAGGGCGGTCATCACCGCCAGGGACCTGCCTTTTGCTTCGCTGAGCAAGGAGGAGCTGGGGGGAGACTACGGGCGGCTGAAGTTCGCCTCCGACCATATGATGGCCAGCGACAAGGCCCTGTTCAAGGGGCATCCTGTGGCTGCCGTGGCCGCGGTCAACACCCACGTGGCCGAATCGGCTCTGGCACTGATCGAGGTCGATTACGAGGTCCTGCAGGCCGTAGTCGATGTCCGCGAGGCCATGAAGGACGGCGCCCCGCTGCTGCACGAGGAGCTCCGCACCTCCGCTATGGGCGAGATTGCCGACAAGCCCAGCAACGTGGCAGCGCATCTCAGCTACGAAAAGGGGAGTGCCAGGAGGGCTTTGCCGAGGCCGACGTTGTGATCGAGCGGGAGTGTTGAACACTGCCTCAGTGCACACAGGGTTACATCGAGCCGCACAACTCCACAGCCTTCTGGAACGCTGACGGACAGCTGAACGTCTGGACCAGCACCCAGGGCTCCTTCGCCGTCAGGGCTGCGGTGGCCGACGTGCTGCGGATGCCTGTGTCCCGGTCAAGGTCACTCCATGGAGATCGGTGGCGGCTTCGGAGGAAGATCACTGCATACTTGGACGCCATTACCGCCCTGCTTTCCAGAAAGGCTGGCGCTCCGGTTAAGCAGGCCATGACTCGTTCCGAGGTATATTGAGGCTTCCGGCCCGGCCCCTGGTTCCTGATGAGAGTCAAGGTTGGTGCCAAGAACGACGGTAAGTTGACCGCCGTGGAACTGGAAGTGGCCATGGATGCCGGCGCCTATCCCGGCTCGCCGGTTATGCAGGCCATGACCTGCGCCTTCGCCTGTTACGACGTGGAGAACGGCAAGGTCGACGGATACGATGTGGTGGTCAACAAGCCCAAGACCTCCGCCTATCGCGCCCCGGGCTCGCCCCAGGCCGCCTTCGGTGTGGAGACAGTGATGGACGAGTTGTGCCAGCAGCTCGGCATTGATCCCATCGAATTCCGCCTGCTCAACGCGGCCAAAGAAGGCACTCGCCGCATCGAGGGACCGGTCGCCCGCCGTATCGGCCTGGTGGAGTGCCTGGAGGCCGCCCGGGACCACGCCCACTACAAGGCCTCTGTGGAAGGCGAAAACCGCGGGCGTGGAGTGGCCGCAGGCTTCTGGATGAACCGTGGATTCCAGTCCAGCTGCGTCATCACCGTCAACTTCGATGGTACTATCAGCTTGATTATGGGCTCGGTGGACATCGGCGGCACCCGCGCCTCCATAGCCCAGCAGGCCGCCGAGACCTTGGGCATCGCTTACGAAGATGTAAAGCCGACGGTGGTGGACACCGATTCTATCGGCTTCACCATGGTTACTGGTGGCAGCCGCACCTCCTTCGCCACCGGCATTGCCGCCATCGAGGCCGCAGAGTCGGTGAAGGCTCAGATGGTGGCCCGTGCCGCCAAGATCTGGGACACCTCCGAAGATGACGTCGAATATGTCGATGGAGTAGTGCGCCACAAGTCCGACCCTGAGCTCCGGCTGGGCTTCAAGGACTTGGCCCGTCAACTGGCCGGCACCGGCGGAACCATTGCCGGACAGGCCAACGTCGACCCGCCTGGTGAGGGTAATTCCTACGCCGTTCACATCGCCGACGTAGAGGTCGACCCTGACACGGGGAAGACCGAGGTGACCCGCTTCACCGCTATACAGGATGTCGGTAAAGCAGTACATCCCAGCTACGTTGAAGGTCAGATTCAGGGCGGTGTTGTCCAGGGGATTGGTTGGGCGCTGAACGAGGAGTATTTCTTCGACAACAACGGCCGAATGATGAACCCGACTTTCCTGGACTACCGCATGCCCACATCACTGGACCTGCCGATGATCGACACGGTCATCGTCGAGGTCGCCAACGCCGGCCATCCCTACGGAGTGCGTGGCGTGGGCGAGGTGCCCATCGTGCCTCCCATGGCCGCCGTTGCCAACGGCATTCACGGGGCCACCGGTCTCCGCCTCCGCAGCCTGCCCATGACTCCGGGCAAAGTCCTAGAAGCAGAGTGGGAGCGGAACGGGGACTAACCCCCGGCCCTGGTAGCGTTCCCATTCAGGTGATTGCCAATAGCAGGGGCGGGTTTCAAATCCGCCCCTTTTCGATTCGTGTAAGACCTTGTGTTGTCCTCTCTGGGGCCTTCCAGCGGGCGAGCCGCGCGAGGCTCAACTTTATAGCGATGGTAATTCGCGGTCGAATTCACCGCCCCGCTTTACTCGCGGCGCGGGGTTGAATCGATTGCCGAGGAACAGTAATCTGAATTTTGGCAGGTGTGTCCCGCCCAAAATGATGGGTTCAGGCGCATTGTTTGCCCAGGAGGGTGGACGTGGCGAAGGTATTCATACCGACGATGCTGCAGCCGCTGACCGGCGGCGTCAAACAGACCGAGTGCCAGGGCCGCAATGTGCGCCAGATCATTGAGGCGCTAGAGGCACAATACCCCGGGATCAAGGCGCGTCTGGTAGAGGACGATGAAATTCGCTCCAAACCTGGCCGTTGCAATCGACGGAGACGTGGCGCGGATGGGAATGCTGGAACGTGTCAGCGAGGGTAGCGAAGTCCATTTCGTTCCGGCAATCGGAGGCGGGTGAACCCCCAGGACAGCTTTTCAAATCAGGTGGTTTGACGCCGGTGCAGCCGTCATTCTCGCGAAAGCGGGAATCCCAGGTTACGTGCTTGCTGTCTGGGGAATGTAAGACGACCACCTGGTTCGGAACATCATCCCCTGACCAGGGCCATCGCATTTGGATAATTTGATGACATTTGCCGCTTGCCAAGCCTTGAGACGCCTCCGTACCATGCCTTCGTATGCATTCTGGCTTCTACAGTGCCCCAGTGTATTCCAAGCCGACGACACGGCCGCCAGGTCATCCGCAGACAGGCCGGAAAGGCCAGTGGGACAAAATGGGACGGGAATCAAAAATTTCTGTCCCACCGGGCGCGATTCAGATAGGAAATAACGAAAAATTTGCGCCAAAGTGGGACGAAACGGGACAAAATGGGACAGGGGTGGGAAATTCCTGTCCCATTCCTGATCTAGTGAAAACATCGCATTCAGCTCCGCAGATCGGCTCCCTCAGATAGTTGCATTTCATCCCCTGTGCGGCCACGGAATCTCTCCGGCCAAATGCGAAAGCCCTGATCCCCTGACACTCACACCTTTCAAATCAGGTTACGCTCCCATACAATCAAACATACGTTCTTGAAATCATCTCGTTTTAGCTTGCAACTCCACCATCCGCCGAAATCCGAAAATGCCATGACTAGAGAGAGTGAATTCAGAATTTTCATTTTGGCGCCCGCTGTCGTGGCATCCCCCTCCAGGGCGCCCTGCGCGCAGGGTAGCGCCCATTATTGAGACCCAGGTTCGTGGAAAACTGCACAGAAATGCACATAGATGCCCACTCTTGTTTGGGGTGCCTGTCCGGAGTCATCCAGTGTTGAGACTCCCCCCTTGGCGCCTTGTCAAAGCAGGTCCTGCCCTCGGATTGGTTCAAGGCCAGGGCACACGGATGGTGAATTTGGCGCCCTGAGGCAACGCATGACAAAGTGGCAACACCCCGAGACTATTCGACCACCCTGAATCGCAACCCTGCTCGGTCACAACCCTCGATTGACTGGCCCAAACGGGGCCGCTTACAATGGCTGACAGTTGCTATTGGCGCGCCCATCGAAATTCGGGCGCTTTTATTTCAGCGCGACTCACGGGCGGAGATGGCAGATAAAGAGACTTCCAGGGTGGAAAGACTGGTTTCCTCAGGCGGTGTGGTTTTCCGCCATAACCACGGGCGGCTCGAAACGGTATTGTGTGGGCGTTCAGACCCGGTGCGCTGGAGTCTCGCCAAGGGCACACCCGATCCCGGCGAGACCCTGGAGGAAACCGCCTTGAGAGAGGTGCGGGAGGAGACCGGGCTGGAGGTCGAGTTGCGGGACCCGCTCGGCAGCATCGAGTACTGGTTCGCTGATCGGGATCACGATGTTCGTTATCATAAGACGGTGCATTTTTATTTGATGTCGCCGGTTGGCGGCCACATAGACCAGCACGATCCTGAGTTTGATGTCGTGCAATGGTTCGATGTTGACGAGGCTCTTTCTTCCATGGCCTACGGAAACGAGGCCGGTGTACTGCGGCGGGCCCTCGATCTCATTAAGTCAAGACAAGGTTAGGCCAAAGATGGTTGAGCTCCAGGGCGCCAAGGTAATTCTCCGGGAAAAGCGCGTCGAGGACGCCGAATTCGACTATCGCTGGCGCAGCGACCCGGAAATCGCAAGGCTTGACGCCGCCTTCCCTCTGAGCATGTCTTACGAGCGCTATCTTCGGTTGTTCCAGGACCAGTTGCGCTACCCCACTCCCGGTTCCCACCACTTCGGCGCCGACGCAACCGATGGCACCTACATCGGCAACTGCATGTATTACGACCTCGACAGCATAAACAAAGAGGCCGAGCTGGGCATTGTAATCGGGGACCGCAACTACTGGAGCAATTCGTACGGTTACGACGCAGTGACCACTCTGCTCAACCACATGTTCGCGGACTTGCATCTCAACCGTGTGTACCTGCATACCCTGGACTGGAATGAGCGAGCACAGCGTTGTTTCTCCAAGTCAGGATTCAGGCCGGTGCGAACGGTCCGGCGCATGTCTCAGGACTTCATCTTGATGGAAGTGCTTAGACATGACTGGCTGGAGACCGGCGAGGAGCGGCTCGCTGCAAGGTTCAGGGGGATGGAGTCGGCTGCCAATGGCAGTGGCAACGTTCCGGAGGCAGTCGGTAGCGAACACTCCGAAATCATGGAAGAAGTCGACCCCCCGCAGGCCAGGCGCCGCTCGGTGTTCCCGCAGTCCGGTCCGGACTAGCCTCTCGCTACCGCGGACACGGCCTCGGCCAAGTCCACTGCTCCAGTGTAAAGAGCCCTCCCGACGATCACGCCTTCCACGCCCGTAGGAACCAGCCTGCGCACATCCTCGACCGACGAAACTCCACCGGAGGCGAGGATTGCCATATCGGTCTCCTTAACGAGACTCGCGTTGGTATCCAGATCGGGGCCGGCAAGCATGCCATCGCGGGCGATGTCGGTGTAGAGCAGCCGGCCTACCCCGAGGTCAGTCATCCGGTGCGCCAGTTCCAGCACGTTGACCTCGCTGGCTTCCGTCCATCCCTGCAGGGCCACCATACCGTCGCGGGCGTCCACCGATACCACCACCCGCTCGCTGCCGTGATTCCGACAGACTGCCGCCACCATGTTGGGGTTGCGCACCGCCGCCGTGCCAATGACCACCCGGTCCACGCCAGCGTCCAGCCAGGCCCGCGCCGTGTCCGCGCTGCGAATCCCTCCGCCCACTTGCACCGGAATGTCCAACGCGGAGACGATGGCCGAAATGACCTCAAGGTGTGCTGGCTCTCCGGTGGCTGCGCCGTCCAGGTCCACGACGTGCAGCCGTGGTCCGCCCTCGGCTTGCCACCGCCGGGCCATCGCCAGGGGATCGTCTGAGAACACCGTTTCCCGCCCAAAGTCCCCTTGGTGCAACCGGACGCATCTCCCGCCGCGCAGGTCAATGGCAGGAATGATTTCCATCATCTATCAGAGGTCGTTTAGCCTTAGGATGTCTTCTGGTCGAATAGGGCTGGAGCGAAGTCGGAACGCACAACGAGGTCAGGTCATCAGTAGCCGCCGGCCGCCATTGCTACGAAGTTCCGGTAGATGCGCAGACCCACGGGACCGCTCTTCTCCGGGTGGAACTGCGTGGCCACAACGTTGTCCTTGGCGTAGGCGCTACAGAATGGCAGGCCATATTCAGTGGTACCGACGACGCCTTCCCTATCCTGGGGGTCTGCATAGAAACTGTGTACGAAGTAGAAGTAGCTGCCAGATTCGATGCCGCAGAAGGCCGGGTGCTCTTGACTCAAAGCCACGCTGTTCCAACCCATGTGGGGGATCTTCAGCGACTTGTCGTTCTGCTCGTCGGGCAGGCGAATCACCTGTCCTGGTACGATGCCCAAGCAGGACGCCCCGGGTTCCTCGGCTGTCCAATCGAGCAATAGCTGCAGGCCCAGGCAGATGCCGAGAAACGGGCGGCCGCTGGCGGTGAAGTCCCGCAATGGCTGCACCAAACCACGTTCGTTCAGGGCATTCATCGCGGACGGCCCTGCGCCAACCCCAGGCAGCACTACCGCGTCGGCCTCCGCCAACTCGTCTGGATCGCAGGTAACCAGGGGCGCAACGCCGCAGGTCTCCAGCGCGCGGGAGACGCTGCGCAGGTTGCCCGACTCGTAGTCAACAACGACCAGTTTCATCGGTGGATTGCCCTACGTCCGCTGTCCGGTAGCGCGTTCGATGGGCAAGTCGCGGTCTTCGTAGCGCGCCACCACGAACAGCAGGTCGCCGAGGCGGTTCAAATACGACACCAGCAACTCGTTGGTCAGCAGCCCGACCTCACCCATGGCCACCACGCGCCGCTCGGCGGTACGCACAATGCAGCGGGCCAGGTCCATTGCTGCCGATGCGGGGGAGCCACCGGGCAGGATGAACACCGTGGGCATAGTCATATCTTCCTCGAGCGAGTCGATGGCGTTTTCCAGATTTTCGACCATCTCGGGAGTCACGGGCGAGAAATGCTGCTGGAACAACTCGTACTTGTCCGGGTCGGTGGCCAACTCGGCGGCGACAGTGAACAGCTCGCTCTGGAGGTTGCGCAACAGCTCCTTCACCCGGTCGTCGCTGGACATGGCGCGGGCCATACCCATTGCGGAGACTGCCTCATCGGTAACGCCATAGGCCTCGGTGTGAGGGTTGTTCTTGGAAATCCGGCCGCCATACAGCAGGCTGGTTTCTCCCTTGTCCCCGAACTTAGTATAGACCCGTTTGCGGTATTCCCCGGAATTCGAAGAGGACACAGGCGTCACCTTCCACTACAGGCTCGATTTCCATGGCTTTCACGTATAAGAAACTATCTCAAAATGCACCGGATTTTGTTTAAATCCCACCGATTGTTAAGCGAGGCCCAGGATTCCCGCTCTCCGCTGTCGCGATGAAATGCTATACGGGAATGACGAATGGGGTGTCTTGCCTTGTCTTGCCTTGCCTTTGGATAGTTTCTAAGTCGCCGGTCGATTTTAGCATACTGAGAGGTGGATTCCGCCGGGACACTACAATCGGGCAGCGCTCTGCTTCAGGCGGTCGAACCTGCATTTCGGCAGTTGGTCATGATTTTGCCATCATTGGGTCATGGCCTTGGGTTCTCGCCCTGCCTCCGCGAAGATGTGACCCTTTCCCGATTGAGTCGAAGGTAGGCTTTCCCCTCGAATTAGGCCGGCGGCCATTCTTACGCAGCTTATCGCCGGGGTGCCGGAGCCAGGGTTACGGGCGAGTATTGGAGTTAAAGACGTGTGGAGGGGGTCAAATGTGTGCAAGTATGTGCAAATTTTGTAACTCTTCAGCTGGGCGTTCGGCCCAACAGCGCCTCGGTTGTCGCCGGAGGGTCGGCGCCGACGCGACGAGTTGGGTGGCCCGGCGGTCCTGTCCCCAATAGATCTAGGGCTGGCGCTGCGCTGTGATGAAGCGCGCCGGAGGCAAAGTCGGGGTAGTCGGCCATTGTTGCACTAGGTGCGTTGGTCGCGGTGTTGGGGTCGCGGGACTTCGAGTCTGCCATTCAATGGTAGGGTGATGTCATGACGCTTGGCAAGGAGCTTCTGTCAGGAGATAGGGCGACCTGCGGAGAAGAGAAATTGGGTTGGGCATCCCGGCTTGCTGGATTAGCGGCCCCATATATTCTGCGAGGAAATGCCTCACGCTTACAACGGACCACCAGCCCGTTAACCACCTGAATTGGGACGTCTCCTTTCGGTCGGCGGCTGTCGAGGGGACACAAGCGCCCTTGCGGTCGAATGGGGATATAATTGGAAATGGATCAACTGCGAGGTGAGTCGCCATGCTAAATGAAGTTCGCATATTGGTGTCGGGGGATGCCGAGTTCGCGGCGGCGGCCCTGGAGATGACCTGCTGGACTGATGCTCGACGCGGCCGCCGCCAGGCACCCCATTGAAGCGGGCGACATCCGTGGTGGTCACTCAGAGGTCATATCCAGGTCGACGGCAAGGATGACCTTCGTAGGCGTTGAGCCCTCGGCGTCGGTGCTCATCACCATCACAGAGGGCCACCGCCGTGCGACCCTCTGGCCGAGCTGACCGAGATGATCCTGCGCGAGAGTCCGTTCGTATCGCGTGCGAATGGACCGTGTGTGATCATCGCGGAGACGAAGCACGGCTTCTCATCTACTGGGTTTGGCAAACGCAGGGGATAGCCGCCTCCAACATACCACCCGGCAAACAACACACCCTTGGCTGCTCTCCCGCACAGATGCGGATGTCATCGTCGCCGCAGAGCATCGCGAAGACCGTGCGACGGCGCGGGTGTGGACGTGGCCGTCAGGATCGTCTCCGACACCTCGGTGCTGTGTTTCCGTGGCGTTAAAACGGTGCTGCCGCAACGTGTGCCAAGCTGGCGTGGCCGGATGGACCCTGCTGGCAGTGATTACGTGCAGCGCCCTGGACGCCCACGCAAGCGTGCTCCATACCACCCAGATCGCCGTCGCCGACGAACTGGCGCCGCAGCCGACTCGTGACCGGGCAAGGCCCTGGCAGTCCGTGACCATCATCCGGACTATGAGTCAGATGACCTGGAGGGCGCACCAGCCAGCGCCTGCTCCGCACCGGATGAACGAGACTTCTGTTCCGGTAAAGACAGGACCTTGTCGTTTGTGCGAGACAACGCTCATGCTTGTGGTGCTCTCTCCGTCTGCCGGAGCCCATGCCATGCCATAGGCGCGGAAGTCTCCTCAATTGACAGCGGGAGCTGACGTATTTCTCGTCGGTTCGGCCAGTTGCTCACAAAGTCCCACTCCCAGCCGGCGGCATGTGCGCCCGGTGTGAGCTCGGCGGACAAGACAGTCTGCCACGACCATGCTCCATGAATGCGCGGTTCGTTTGAGGGGTGACGGGAGAGTGGACTGCCTGAGTGAAAGTGGGTGAAGTCCGCCGCCGCACGCGTCACGGTTACTGTTCTTCCCTGCAGCCCTTCCGCTCAGGCTGCCGGCCACCCACCGCCTGCCAACTCCTCCAGTACCGCCGCATACTTCCTCCGTGTCGCCGAGTGTCGTCGGACGTTGGTTTCGGAGGACACACCGATTTGTGATGCGCTCGGTGTTTACGGCCTCGTCGTCCAGCCCTATGGACCGCGCGAGTCGCACGCTATTGGCACGCTGAACGCGAGACATGCGCGTCGAACCACTCGGGCGGGCTGCTCCGCCGTGCGCCATTGTTTTTTCGAACCTCCTCAGCCGGGGTTCAGACGGCTCGTCGGCGGGCGCACGGCCGGACCCACCGCCCCCCGCCTAGCCGACGCCACCCCCAGCGCAGGGGGGGGGGGGGGGGGGGGGGGGGGGAGGGGGGGTAGGATTCACCGACCGGATCTGTTCATGTACATTCCGCCGCATTTCTGTGTTTCGTTATGCTTCTCCTTCGCTGCCTGCCATCCTTGCCCCCGCCTCCTTTTCGACTTTTTTTTTCTGCCCTTAATCCGCTTCTGTCCGGCTTTTCTCTCCCTGCCTTCTGTCACTCTTTTGTATTTATCCTCTCTTTTTTTTGCCCCACCATCGCTTCTCTTTCATCCCGTTTCCCTTTACCCTCGG
>CASHTH010003817.1:0-91364 GCA_030341885.1 Geodia barretti | reverse complement strand
AAGAGAAGAACAATAAAGCTCTTTCACACAAATATTATTATGAGACAAACGCGGAAACTCTTCTTAAAAAAAATGGGGCGCGGGGCCAAACAAAAAAACAACAAATAAAATACCGTCCAAAAATTAATCACATCACTGGACCGGATTGGGCAGGGCACGGTTAATTAGGTGGTTTTCCGAGCTCTTGGGCACTATTGAGTTACCACACTTGACACGGCAGTCCTTTGTTTGTGTTGTTTGTCTGAGAGCCATTATGGGAAATATTAATGCTACGCGCTCACACGAGAGGGAAAACTGATATCACGCCGCGAATATCAACGCGGCGCACTCCCGGGTGCTGGAGAGCACGCCTGCTTATAGTGGATGACAAAGCAGGCTTCTTAAGCTTGTAAGCAACAGTTCATGTAGAAGGAAAGAGTGTTTGCCTGTGGCCTTGAGTTCGTTAGTTTCTCTCGCACCATTGATCTGTGCTACAATCGAAAGCCAAGTTTAGGAAATTCTATTGGTGATGACGCAGCACTCTTAGACTAAACATCTGGTATGAAGTTCAACGCTTTTTCAAGTGCAGCGGTCATAGCGATGGCTGGAATTTTATGATAACCAATAGTGCTTTGGAAATGGACGATGTCCCGACACGGCTCTATATCTGAAGATGTATGTGATTATACTTTCAAGTACAGGTTTCACTGGAGGCTATAACATTGCGAGCACCGGTGGTAAAGGAAAGCGGAGACCACGGGTGTGGCATGAACAAAAGCGGCAAAAGAGCCCACGGGGCCCCCACCAGGGAACTGGTCCAGCAGGCATGGGACGGGGGAACCTAGCACCCAGTTAACTCGAGGGCGGTCTCTTCGACGGATGAGATTACGAATTTACCATTCGAGGTGCCGCGGGGTGCACGATTTGAGTTTTGTGAGTAGCACAAGCGCAAACTGGGCTTATTTGGATTCACCAGTGCGATGTCAAATGAGCACACAAGGATGTGAGATGTGCTCTACTACTATGGGAGGTGCTACGAGTGTTAGTTAACATGCGCATGGTGATTTAAAACTTTATGAAGCGTCGGCGCTTCGACAGGAGGCGATGACCAGCCAATATATACTTATTAGAGCTCTGGAAACTGCCAGACACAGCCGTAGAGCTCAGAAAATCGATAGAGACCAGAGTGAAAAAAAGAGATGGCGATGACATTCATGGTGGAGACCTCGTAACATAGCCGTAGGATAACAGGATAGAGGAGAAAGTAGCTTTGGAGTTAGTAGCCTTAGTTGGACCCTTGGGGAAGCTTCCTCCTTGCAGCCCCCACGCTGACACAATTTGATGCAGAAACCTTATTCATAAATTGTACACCATTTGAATACACGATTTTTAGCGAGCCTATCCTAGACATTCGCAAGGCAGAGAGAGGTAAGGCGAGAGACAATACCCCCAAGACGCCTCCATAGCGGTGAGGATGCGCTTGGTGGCTCTAGAGCTCTATTTATTCTTCTACCTAACACAAGACATATACTACTCTAAAGCTGTAAGGACTGTTAAGAGGGATCGTCTAAACCTACTCTCCTAGCTCGTAGGGTCATAGAGTAGTTGTGACTGAGTGCTGCCCAAGCTATCGGAACTGTTATTTGAGTAATAGATGTATGACTAAGACGATGCCCAAGGTGAAACACACAAACAGGCCAAACAGACGGACTGGATCTACTGTAGCCATGCAATCTTCTAACCAGATGGCCACTGGAAGAAACCCTTTTGGTGGGGGAGTCTGGGTGCACCATTGTCGTCTGCCAACCTCAGACTGAGAGTGTTAAAGCAAATGCATCAATTTTTGCATGCCAGGAAGCGAAACCTATCAACTGCATCATGCGCATTGTACGTAGTGAAAGGTTCTGTGATTTGTAGATATTTCCAAAAACTACAGATTATATCTCTTCGTGGGAACTGAAGAAGAGCCATCTCTCATCGTGTTTTAATGCTCACAACCCTCCTATTATATCAGGAGCGGGCATGCCCTCTCTCGCAGTTTGGCAGAAAAGCAATTTCTGCTCTTCATTCCTGAGATCAGAAACACTGAAGGCGGGGTTGTTATGCCACTGAACCGAGATATTGGCGAGGGAGCCGGTCATTGGATCTAGCACACACAACAACTAAAACACATATGCAGTAGCAACTCATGCACATCTACAGGGCACCGGTCTGAGAATATGACAATGCATACATGACTGGTTATAGCAAACACAATGAACAGATCCACACATGACTGGGGTTACAATATAGAAGGTATATTTAACAGGCCTGCAGGGTCCAGGTTCACCAACGGTCTTGTCTGCTAGGACCATAGCAGCGATACGCCTTGCCTTGCGGGCTCGATTTCAAAGTCTCGTATCCTCTTTTTTCTGTAGGCTACGGATCTCCGGCTCTCTTTCGTCATAAACGGTACTCACTAGCCTTTCATCTGCTGTTTTGGCACGGATGTGTTCGTCTATATACCGAATCAGACGTATGAACAAATAAACTGAGCCTCTCTCTGCTCAAGAGAGATCTTCACAGGATGACTTGTTCCGACCTAGTGAAGAAAAATCACTCAACTGGGCACAAGTTTAGAGCTCGAAAAAAACAAACTACATAATCAAACCATGAGTCATATTTTTCCATCTGAACTAGTGTCTGATTGAGCAGTACGCAAAATTTCAATCCTTCAATACTAAACTTTACACTATCGTTGTAAACCTCCCATATAGCATAACAATAGTGCCTCTATAGTGCTCATCATATGATGGCGCATCAAGTAAAATAGGGGCTATTGAACAACAGCACGCGCGACAAGTAAGAAAACGAATAGAGAATTTAGCATGCGTGATAATGGTACGACGGATCTAACCACACCACAAAACCGAGCAGCGAAGCAATTATCGAGCGCACACGCAAGAGAACAGAAATTAAAAAAAAAAACTGAGAGCAGCTCATAACGTAAGGATTTCCCTTCCGCACGTGTATGGCTCAGTGCTATACTCGCTGTACAAGGACGCAAAACATTCTACAGAGGCGAACACCCTATTTTTACTTCATGCGTTCACCTATATTACTACACAATTACACAGAAATCCCAAGAAGGCGGAAGAAGCGCATGTTCACAGAAGAGCTGTCCTACAACTGTATAGTCAAATAGTGCCAAAGGCAGGAGGTCTCTCGAGATATGCAAATAGCCAAGGAATTCACAATCTCCAAACTCACACTCATATTTCCCTAAAAAGCCGCATTCATTCAGATACCTGGTCGCACGGTGCCTTAAAGAGGATATGCCAACTCAACCATTCATTCAGGTGCACTCGTAGAGACGATTCAAAAGAATAGTGGCGGACTGAACAACCTACAAAGTTCCGACACTGGCAAAGACGCAAAGCCAGAATAGAGAAAAAAAGCAGACTAAAGATACTTAACTTACGGTGCGGCAATGGGGGAGCAGAGATCGAGAGAGGATTAGAGGTGCTTTAATCATCTAGTTCAACAAAACAAAATCCACGGACATATTCTGCGTACAAAAACTTAAACGAACAAAAAAAACCAACAATCAGAAAACTGAAAAACACACAATAAACAGATCCACGTGGAGAGTGCTGCTATCTGACGACACGTGGAACACAAAACAAACCAACAAAAAAAAAATACAAACCTATCAAAAAAACAAAACAACTAAATATCCAAAAAAAAAATAAATACCTGGGTCCCGACGAATGGACTTGTAAACAAAACAACACATCGCTAGAGGCGAAAATGTGATGTACAGGCGCCCTATGTCCGTGAGACACACCGTTAATCGTCATCAACTCGTCTATCCACGATACCTAACAAATCACACACTTAAACTTTACTTAACATAAATCTTAACAAAACATAACAAAAAAATCAAAAACAGAATAGAAAAAAAAAACAAAAAAAAATTACAAAACCAAACAAGAACACAAAAAAAAAAAACATAAATAAACACAAAAACAACAAACAAAAAAAAAATAAAAAATCAAAGAACTAAAAAAAAACATAAACAAATACAACAAAAAAAAATAACGAAAAAAAAAAACAAAGATAACAAACAATAAAAACACAAAAAACTAAAAAAAAAAAAACAAAGAACAACAAAACAAGAAACAAACAAAAAAAAACAAAAAAACAAACCAACCAAAAAATCAAACAAAAAAAAAATATGACTAAATCAAAATCACCAAAAACCAAAATAAAAAAAAAAAAAAAAAACACTAAAAAAATAAAAAAAAAAAAATAGAACACAAAAAAACTAAAAAAAAAAAAAAAACAAAAAAACAATAACAATATTAAACATCCTACAAGTAACAAACAAAGGCCGGTCATGGACTTATTTGATCGCCCCCGGGCGCGGCTGGCGGCGCTTGACCAGCCGCCACTAAACAAAAACTGATCAAACTTAACAGAAAAACATAATAAAACACCAAAAAAAAAAAGATCTGTGCAGGGGGAACTATGACCTACGCCGGACGGTTGGCACTCTCAGTGGCTTCGTTAAAAAACAAAAAAAAAAAAAAAAACAGCCACTTTTCCCACAATAGGTCCTTTCCTCAGATAGGAACTACTCTCGGGCTAACTTTTTGGGTTGGAAAACAGAAACAACTACCATCGCTTCAGCTGAGGTGCCAGGGCGGAGGACATTGAGACACACACCACACTGACAGATCTAGGCATAGTGCATCCACCACAGGAGATACATGGGCAGCTGAACAGGCGAGGCTCAAACAAATGCGACCTCAAAAACCTCTACGGTACTAGATAATTTCTACAGGTGGGGCAGCACATCCGTTCGACGTCATGCTTATGTAGACCTCTCATGCTTGCTGTCACTCACAAGCATGATAAAGATATCTCACAGAGCGAGCGGGCACACCTGATAGCCTAGCGAGCAAGTAGTAAGTCTTGGTGAAGTCACAGTCACATGATTTCATATATGCAACAGGCAAACTCACTAGGCTGTCACACATTCGCCAGGCAGCCTCATCAGCATATTGGATGCATCGCCCCTTAGTTCCTCTGGGACGTGCTGTTTTAGAACGTTTGTGAAAATAGTTTCAGAAAATCGCTTATAAAAGTTGTGACAGCCTAATGAGTGCCTGTTGCCATATATGAAATCATGTGACTGTGACTTCACAAAGACTAATACTGCTCAGGTAGTCGGTGTTGAAGGTGTGAGTTCTTTATCAATGCTTGTGAGTGAACGCAAGCATGGAGAGGTCTACAAAGCATGACCTCGAACGTATGTGCCTGCCCCACCTGTAAAAATTATCTAGTACAGTAGAGGTTTTGAGGTTCGCATTTGTTTGAGCCTCGCCTGTTCAGCTGCCCATGTATCTCCATTGGTGGTGCACTATGCCTAGATTGCAGAGTGTTGTGTGTGGCAGCCCTCATTCAGCATATTGGTATGCATCACCCCTTAAGTTTCCTCTGGGGACGTCTGTTTTAGAACGTTTGTGAAAATAGTTTCAGAAAATCGCTTATAAAAGTTTGCGTAAAGGTTTCACAAGAGTGTTTGGCTGGCGAATGCAGCACGCTACATTATTGGACTAAATACTTTGTGAATGCGTATATATCAAGTTCACAAAAATCTGCGAAGGGTTTAGTTATTCGGTGTAAATGCTCACCTTATAGAAAGCGGCGCCAACTGCTGCACCTATAGAGAGGGCCACACCTGTAGCAGAGTCCAATTTGCTACCACTGCTATTGAAACCATCCTCATAGGCAAACACGACTATCCCTCCCACTGCCAGCAACACGGCAAATAACTGAAAGGAAGATTATATATTATGTATCCAACAAAGCACTTTTAAAAAGTGCTCGTGTTTGAAAGCATAGCCAGAATAAAGGACTCATTCGTTAGGTAAAAGGCTAAAAATATAAAAAGCAGGATATGCACATGGTAATATACACATGAGGGTAGGTGTGGGGGAGATTATACTTCATCTGTAAAATCATCCTTGCAATAGTGAGTCCAAATTAGGGACTCGCAAACTACGTATGTACTACATGATGCAAACACAAAACATTACTACCACCATAGACACAACTATAGTTTCGCAAGAACTAAAAGACTGACTCTCAATATGAGCGGAGGTTCTCGGAGTAAGACGAGGGAGAGGAGGAAGACAAATGCAGGGGCAGAGGAAAAGATGGCAGTGACGTCGCTCGCCTCTATCACCGTCAGTGCACGGGTGTACATGTAGTTAGTGGCGGCCCAGATTAGGGTGAAGGGGACGGTAGAGGTGAGGAGAGAGAGAACCGTGATCCCCTTTGGGGAGAAGAGCCGAGTGCTATGACTGTGTTTGAAGTCGTGTGTGGGTGGTGTGAAATGAAAGCGAGAGAGAGAGAGAGAGAGTTCAGAGGGCCCAGGAATGCTTTAGCTAAATCCACAATTCAGACAGGAAGCCACAACAAGCTAGCTATATGAGTTATGAGCCACGACAAGCTAGATGAGTTAATACATACTGTAGGATAGTGAAACAACCTCCATGCAAAGGAGTATGTAATGTTTTGTTTGTGTGTGCCCCCTACCTCCACAGCCCCTGACCCCTCTCCAGTTCCATCTATCCCTGTGTACTAGGAAGAACACCACACAGGAGAGCGGGTACACGGCCATCATCCACCCCGTCCCAAACCACATCACAAAGAACGGAGAGTTGAACTTCTTCCCGGCGCTCCCCGTGAGACTGCTCTTGGCTGTCTGAGTAGAGCCCACCCACGACAGGGCAATCACCACCACTATCAGGAGTCCCACCACCAGTCTCCTCCCCGTGTCTAAGTGGCTTCCGTAGGAGAGGTTGCGTGCCACGCGAGAGGGAGGGGTGAGGGAAATGTTGCTTCGCTCGCTCGGCTGCCTGCTGCTGCTCGTGACAGACACAAGGGACTCGCTGCTCCTCAGGAGAGCGGTGGGTCTCTCGCTGTAGTAGGTGGACCCAGAGACGCTGAGGCTGGAGCCAGCTGCAAAATCCAGGTCCCGTCTCGCCACCAGGTCCGCCACGTCCAGTGAGCCTCCAAACTCCCTCCCCGTCAGCTGGGAGGCGAGCAGGCTGTTGCCGTCTCCACGGATGGAAGCTGCAATGTTGTATAAATTCATGCCGTCACTCGTCAGAGCATGGTAGACAACAGAGGGAGTGAGGGGAGTAGCTAGAGTAAGGTTTCACCTGGAGAAGTCATGGTCATCCAGCGTCCAACCGCCCGTAACGATAGTTGCTATAGCTCGAGCTCAGCAGCAGCAGAACCTCAGATCAGATCACAGTGCTGGTGGTGGCTACGATTACAAAATTATTTCGTTAAATAAGATCGCCCAGTAACGCTGCCTAGCAACACGCAGCACTGAATGCTGTGTATTACGTGCTGAGAACAAGAGTGTCAGCAGCATGTCATCTCATTTCAGTGCCAATCAGGTAAGCATACAGTTGCCATTTCCAGTTAACGGAATGCAATGTCACAAACAATTCTCCACAGTACGAGTCTGCCTTTAGTCCCCAGAGGCTGCAAAACTACCAAGTCCCACTAAGACACAAACAGGTATGACCACAAAGCTTGTTTTCAACATCCCAAGACACATTCTGTGATGCAGCATCCTTCACTGAGATCGGGATGCACTCGGATCATCAGCAATAACGGGGGCCATCTCAATTTCGATGTTCCACGCAGCCCGGTCTCTCCCTGGGGAAGTTTCGTAGGGACGTGGCAGGCAGAGAGAAGGCCCATTCAGCTGAAGACGAGGACGAAACTCATGACTCATCTCTCGCAGATCGACCAGCAGAACGCAGAGGGCAGCCGGAGGTCAAGTCGTGCCACGAGTGCTCGTGTGAGCCAAGCGTCTCAGAGGGCTACTAGTCCACGGCCACAATCAGCCATGGAATCTGAACGAGGTGACAGAGAAAGCAAGACAGTTGCTCCAGACAGCCACAATAATGAGACCGGGAACCAGGGTGGTAGCAAGCCCCCCACCCCTGCCACAGAGACTGGAAGCAAACCTGCCATGGAAATCGGTAGCAAACCCCCCACCCCTGCCACAAATGCCGGTAGCAAGCCCCACACCCCTGCAACAGAAGCCAGTAGCAAACCCTCCACCGCTGCCACGGAAATCGGTAGCAAACCCCCCACCCCTGCCAGTGCCAGCAAACCCCCTACGCCAGCCCCCGGCTCCCCAGTTCACCCACAGCCTGGTCCTCGGGCGACATCCGCAGTCTCCAGCAGGACCAGCACGCTGTCGTTGCGATCTCGCACGACTGCCTCCCGTGTTCAGTCAGCTACCGTCGTACGTGGGACTCCCCGGCCCAAGGCTCCACTGCCCGACTCATCAGTCCCCTCTCGTGTCAGCTCTGCGGCGTTGTCCTGTGGTGCAGAGGGCACCAGGAGTCCTCCCCTCCCCTCAACCCGAGCATCCCCTCCACAACCCCCCAATACTACCAAGATAGAGCCAGACACTTCCACGTAATGTGTGTATCGAACACAACACAGTTGCAAAAAACAAGAATGATAGGGCTACAAAATGTACATTACATATTTGTGTAGTAGTGATTTTTATCATGAGAGTATACAAGAAAAGAAGGAGTAGTAAATAACGTGAGAGAGAGAAAGAGGGAAAAAGAGAGAGGGAGAGATAGAAGACTACTCTAAGGGTGCCCGTTCGACGTGATGCCCAGGCCCTGTTTGATGTACTCGATGCAGAGTCTCTGGCCGGCCTCCAGGTCCTGGTCACTCCCAGCACTCTTGAAGCAGAGGAAACCGTGAGGAATGTTTTCCACAACGTTCAGAGTCACTGGCTGGCCGAGGGACTGTAGTCGCCTCGCCATATCCACCGAGTCATCCAGCAGAGGATCCAATGTCGTTCCCTGTGGATGGGTACACAGAGAACCCATGTATTAATGTTCACTTTAGCCCCAGTTTGTGTAACAGTTTATCAAAGTACCTTGTACTTTCACCTTCCTCATAGGACAGTCAACTACGTAGCTTATGACAACCAGCAAAATTGCGCAGATTCCAATAGCGTTTTGCAAACTAAGTTTTCGGAGGCACAGGTTACGTCAATAGACTTTAGGACAACATACATGCACACATTTGCTGTATTGGGAACTTGAGACATGCAACTCAATGTATGGGGTACACTGGGTCCATGCACCATGTAGTAGATTGAGAGAAGGCAACTCACAATGATGTGGACAGGAGGAAGTCCACGGAGCATGTCATCGGGGGCAAGACCAGGAGACATGTAGGGGTTCTTGTTCCCCTCCAGTGAGCCTAGCGCCTTCACCAGCTATGTACAAGGAGGTTGCAGTATGAAACTTAGTCACTCGGAATAACACACTTCATAACGTGTGACTGACTTGGCAAATAATAATGTGTTGCCAATATGCAGGTATGAAAAGAAGACAAGTGAAAAGTAAAACCGACACCCACAACTATTCTTCGGGACTCTAACCCACAACACCCAGTGAGCTACTTGGGCAGTTCGGCAATGCAAAGAGAGACATGTTATCCCTTGGTAATCTTTCCCTTGCGATCTCTTCATTCAACATGCCTACATACTACCACTGTCAGTGAGGGTGCCTTACCTCGCATGTCATCTTCTCAATCTCAGCAGGGGGCAGTCTGTCCTGTTCCTCTGGTTCTCTGCAACAGTAGAGCAGCGAGGCCGTACCCTGATGCTGCAAGAACATGGTACACCAACAGAAGGACATTGAGTGAGCATCAACTCAAACAACACCACATGTCAGGAGTTCATTCTTGGAGTAGAGGGGGGGCACTCACCCCTTGATAAATTCTTGCCCCCTTGGGAATGTGGCAGTATAGAAAGGCTAAATTAAGAAAAATGTTACAAAAACGGAACTTACATAGTAGCACTCTTTCACTGGGCCCTATTGACATTTCCCTTACACATTCCCTTTAATGCACGCAACACAGCACTTCCCCTTGAAATGCTCACTTTACCCTCTTGGGTGATAAACAAAGGGTTTGACAGTGTCCGTGACCAAAACTCACAGTGAGGACGGGTCTCTTCTTGAGAGGTTTCTTCTGCCGACCGACAAAGTCCACCATCTCTGTCTCCGGTCCAGTCCCTGGAGTCGTGTCTTCCGTCAGCCGAGTCTCACTCTCTCCAGACTCACTGGTCCCGGGACTGTCGTCGCTGAGGTCCACTGTGATCAGTCTGTCTCCCTCCTCCACGACTCCATTGGAACCACCACCACCTCCACCATTACTCACAACCACATCTGGTACAAATGTCACCATAAATTCATATATAGGCCGTCCAAAAAGGTTTTGTAGGTGTGTAGTGACTTGCTTTGCAGCGTAACAATTTGTGAGTGTCCTTTGCATCCCAGCCAATGTTGAGATGCACTGTAGTATACTTTTTGTCCCATACGAAAATGGCTTATAATTATTTTGGCGCGCAAACGTGAGTATGCAGTTCAACATGTTACAGTTGTCACGTAGTGCCCATCACCCCCCATCACAAGAGATGACTAGGTACTAGGCTTGCTTTGCCCGCCAGTGAATGAGGAACTACAGCTGTAATGTACATACTATAGTTTTCACCTTCACTTCTGTTCTCCTCCTCCTCCTCATCGTCGTCTGCATCTGCTGCTGCGAGGAGAGGTTGTGTGGAGGAAGAGTGGGCGAGGCTGGGGGGAGGCGGCCGAGAGGGAGGAACCTTCTTGATTGACTCGTCACTGTCAGTGGCCGGAGCCTCTGTCCTTTCCTTCTCTGGATTCTTCCTAATAGAGACAGTCACAGATGAAGCCAACTTGTACACCGGATGTACAATTTTGTCAACGTATGTAAGGCTCAAAGCACGTACACCACCACATTGAGTGCTAGTGATGCCGAAAAAGCTAGCAGTTGCACACACGCCGAAGATACCCAGGCTTACAGCATTCAAGGCAGCAAAGTAGCAGAGTGAAACTGCATAATACACTTCAGTGTTTTTCCATGTGAATTGCACATCTGCATCCCATAATACATTTTTGCTGCACTCTCTTTAGAGCAAAGGAGCAGTGAAAGGAGCAAACAGCTGTAACTAAATCTACAGCATTATGCCACATTGACAGGCTTACAAAACGACGATGGCTTCAAAAAACACTCTCCAATGGACTTTGAGTTTGACTTGGTGATATACATAGGCAAAGCACATTACAAATTCTGACTAAGAAATTGTATAATTCATTACTGAAACAAACACACCAGATGTGCTGTATGAGTGAATGTGCTGGCAAGCAAACCTGGGTACGGAAGGAGATGCGACATTCTTCACATTGGGGTCAGGGATATAGACTCCCTTGGCACGGAGGACCCTGTTCCGCAGGTCTCTTCTCCTCTGGACCTCTTCATTGCTGGGAGCAACGTCAGAATAGGCCTGGAGAGTAGGGAGATCCAACTTAGCAAGAACATGCACACATTCCATTCACACGATAAAACAATTTCTTTAACGTAAAGCCTATTGCAAATTCAATGTTTCTCCTGGCTCCAAGAATAAAGTCAACACAAGTATCAAACAACCTCAGGACGCTCTGAAAGATGGGGCTCGAACCCACAACTCTTTGCTAGAGAGTGTATGGTATTACAGATACAGACAATACACAGGGAGTGAGGTCTTGTACTAAGAGTGGTAGTATGTATAGGTGTACTAGCCTGCATGCAGTTGAGGAGGACACCGATGGGAAGAATTGGGTCAAACAGACTCAGGAAACGAGACGGAGATGCAGCCGAGGTGAGGTTGAACGTTGCGTAGACAGTTACGATACGGTCTGGAAGACGTAGACCTTCACAAAGACAAGTGATCAGTAAAACAGCACTCAGTAGCTTATGTCAGTATGTACATCTTATAATCTATACGTCTTTATTACGTGTACATAGTAGTTGAATAACATAGAGTGACAAGTAATGATGGAGTTGAAACTGCAATTGTTGTTTGGTTGTGTATGCCGTAGAGGTTATGTAATTATGTATGTATTATGTGTGTGCATGTGAAGGGGTACAATGTTAGCTGTAGTTAGTTACAGGAGAGGTAACAATGTTCCTTCTGTCTCCACTCTTCAAATCATAATTTGGTGCGTGATATATAAAACGCCACACAAAATGTGTGTACCATATTCCAGGATCTTCATGGCAGTGGTCACGGCGAGGTTCCCACCGGCAGAGTCTCCCACTAGCACTATGTGCTCCCCTGTCGTCCCTGGACAACATGATCACACGATGGAGACACACAACTTTAAACAAGTTACCCACATTATGAGTGCAGAAAATTTACACAATACGCTAATGTTCAAGGTAGATATCTGTCTATATATAGTCTTGTCTGAAAACAGGCTCTCCACCAATGCAAAACACACACACACACACACACACACACACAAACACACCTAGGAGGGTGAGGTTCTGTAGAATCCAGGCATAGGCCATGGTGCACTCCTCCACTGGTCGGGGGAAGGGGGCCTCGGGAGAGAGAGAATAGTCGATGGACACGACCGGGGTCTTTAGCTCCTGAGACCACGTCCGCAGGTAGAACTGCACAACACACACACACATGCACTAGTGATTCTTTTCAGGCATACCACACAATGTGCCGTACACTAATGTGTTGTTTGCACTTGCAGCATACCTACGCTATGGACTATGGACTATGGACTATGGACACTGAAAAAAGAAACTGCACAGCACACACTGAAGCAGGCAACAAACTCCCGTTTAACACTCTTGTGCATTCTATCGTAAATGGAAACAAAACCTGTAACAGCACCGAGTACAGATGAATGAAGAAGACGACCGACTATTGAATGGTACACTCCTAACCTCATGAGACCTGGGAGATTGGGCCACGAAACCACCTCCGTGGATGTGGACTATGAGACCACTGGCCGCTGGCTGAGGCTGCTTCTTGCTGGAGTATCCACGATTCTGCAGTGTACATACATGAACAGATAGTGGTTTGAAACATGACTGCATTTGTTGGCATTGAGAATTTGTCTGACACGGTGCTCTATATGTAAATGTACAATAGCAATCCCATGATTGTTTTTGTTTAGAAATTGTAGAGTGACCGATGCGAAATGAGGCTTCCCAAAATTTAGATATAATCCTCATAATCACAAGCCATACCTGTCCATCTCTCCACTTGTTGGAGATGAAGAGGAGAGGAATGGGTCGGTAGCCTAATTGCTCTGAGAACGGAGGAGTCAGCGTCACTTTACCCTTTGTACCCTGCAGAGACACAAGACACCAGCCGATTGTAACCACACCACACAAGACACACTGTTACCACACCTCACTATGCTCCAAAACACTATGCTACGACAACACACACGTAGGTACATATAACACTCATCCACAATTGTAGTTATAGAGAGAATGGGAAAGGCTGTATTTCCTGTCTGGGAGTTGTAGCTGAGTGCATAGTTCAGTAGAGTTCCAGTCACAAAGGCTAATAAATACATGTTATGTACTATGTACGTGCGAGGGACATACCGGATTTCAATGAACCCGAGGGCCTCCGCATTTGTAGTGTTGAACTTGTTGAAAATCAACAGAAAAAACAAGGTTTCATATCATGTTTTCATGTTACTTTTGTTAACTCACGAGGTTCATATGAGAAATCAGGAACCTCGTACTAACAAATCTGATTGGTCGATTCGAATCAGCTATGCACTAAAGGCTAATATGGACTCTCAACAGAAGTTGGTTCTTTCTCTTCCCCTCCTGGCTTAGGTCAACTAACAGCTTATGTATGTACAGATACGTGAATGTACAGTTTATGTACAGATGTACGTGATGACTGAGTATGCATGTATGTACATACGTAGTATGCACGTATGTACCTCCATGACAATGTTCTTGGCAGGAATCTCCAAGCTATGCGAGATCTCCACAGAATGACTGATGAGAGTCATAGCTGCCCCCATGGCTGCCTGGAGGGAGAGGGAGAGGGGCAGCAGCTCAAAGGATGCTATAGACTCAATACCAACATGCAACCCCTGCATGGGCCGCATTGCATCGCAGCATAGCCTAGTGCAACTTGGGATATTGTACATACGTAAATGCTCAAGTGTGGATGCAGAATCTAAATTGAAAATTGAGCGAAATGACAAAAGCACACATCTTTTAATCACTTGGTTTTCCACCTACTGCTTATTTATGTACACATGTGGAACAGCACAAGTTGTTTGTGCTGTTTTTTCAACGAAGATGTTGTCATGGGCACCATGGCTAGAGACTAGCAATCAACTTGAAAGTATTTACGATGCACCTTCACAACATCTTGTTCCATGATGGACCAGAAGGCCTTCACAAAGTAGACGGAGCTCATGAGTGTGAGATCGTCCAACTTGAGTCCCATCTGAGTGGGGTTCTGGAGGTACTTGTTGCCCTTCCACAGACTGTGCATGAGCTGTCGTAGTGGGTTGTCCTTGTCTGCCTTGTACCACCGCTCGTAGGAGGCCATCGCCACAGCCAGCATCTTGATGACTGGCCTCGTGGAACTGGGATACTGAGTGAGGGAGTATGTAAGAGAGAGAGGGAGGGAGAGGGAGGGAGAGGGAGCCATGTTAACAGACAGTAACTTCTCCACACACACACACAGCTGTGTGCCTACTCAGCTACTCTATTACACTCTGATCTTATGTACATGCTAACATTGTGATGAGCTACAATACTACTGACTCCTGCACACCTGGAAGCCCAAACACCGGCCGTAGAACACGTCCCTGGCGATGTATTCAGAGCACACGATCCCACGTAGCCTTTCGGACACCTCTCCCTCCCCAAACAGCTGGCCTTGTGCACTGGCGTCCATCAACACCGCAGCATTCTCAAGAATCTTGTTCATACCCTGTGAGCACGTGTGTGTGTGTGTGTGTGTGTGTGTGAGAGAGAGCAGAATCAAGGACACGTGGAGTGTTTAAATACTGAATGTGCACCACATGGTACGCGCACAACAAACTTCAGGCTGTGTGTATAGTGTCAGAGATGTACTAGTAGAGGTTTAACCCTTTGAACGCCATGGGTATCTGCATTAAAAAGCTGTATAAAGTATTAGCGGCTAGTATTAAAACTCCCATATAAATTCTTATGAACTTATGGAGGCTCTGGACAGTGTATGTGTCCGTGGCTGCTTAAGTGTTAAAGCCGTTTTGACGTGCACTCCTACAACACATTGCTCAATGAAAGTATACACGCCCATTTCAACGTGGCATTCTTGCGGGGAAGGATGGAGGCCAGTTCGAAAAATTTACCTGGGACAGCTTGCCTCTCATTGCTCCCCTGTGGCACTGGGGTAATTGTATAAGCGCATGTGTTTGCGTCCGCGGAAATGTGGTGAGTTGAAAAGGTTTAGAACCGTGGCGATTTTGACTTCTGCGTAGGCGGCCCAAGTCCGAGCAGCTGTAAATGTTGTACGATTATTGCTACCGTGTGCCACAGAGAAATTGGCATAATGTCTTCTAGTTATCATGCATGTTCCAAAAATGAAAACTGCAAAAACAGTAAGAGTGTCAGTAAAGTGTATATACCTCGAGTGCTCTGCAGTAGGCAGTTAGATTGCTGATGTGGTCTCCAGGGAGGAAGAACATGCTGCTCCTCTCCTTGGTGACCTTGAGGAGGATCTGGTGGAGTTGGAGGAGGAGGGAGCTGAGGGTTGACAGGAGACTCCGGTAGCCATTGGCCTTCACTCGCGTCCCGTCACTTAGAATAAAGTCAAACCTGAAGGGAGAGGGGAGGGAGGAACAAGAAGGCAAGGAGAGAGAGAGAGAGGAGGAAAAGGGAGGCAGGGAGGGGCAAAAATATTTTTCAGGTGCTATGAGTGATAGTGTAGCAGGAAATTAGTGGCATACTTCTGGATAGCAAAATGCAATACACAACGAATGTAGCATTTGACTTGGTGTGGTCCAACATACACGTAGCTACTACTGAGATTAATGCTGCTAAATGATACACAAATTGTTAGATTCTGACATCATCCTTACAGCTAAGGTGAGATAATGTCAACTGAGTAAATGGCTTCCTATTTCAAAGGAAGACAACATGAGCACACCTGTAGAGCGAGGCTTTCCAGGAGATTGTTACATTCTACGTCATGCAACGCCTTGTCCTGTGTATCAGTGTATTGCTGTACCAAGCACAAAAACCTACCCACAATTCCAGCGGAACAAGCTGTAGTGAGTGAGCTTGCTGCACTACTCATGCACGCTGCTCATGGGCGCACAAAACCACAGGTTTACTGAACATTGCCACAGGCTGCAGCCTTACACACCAAGTAACCAACAACCTATCTGTATTACTGTATGTACCACTCTGGCCCCCTGGCAGCCTATTACAGATGCTCTTGGGCGCCTTCTACTCTCCTGTTACCACCAAGCTATAATGATGAGGGTCTACTCTATTCCAGAGCATGCAAGCCAAATTTCAAGATTCCCACCCACCCCCCTCTCCCATCTCGCTGAATTTGGAGGCTAAGCTCATTCCAACATTGCGTCTAGACACACTGGGCTACAGGCTTGACACAAGCTCTACATGCACATGTACATGTAAGTACAATGCGAAGACTCTCCAAAAACCAGAGAGAGCGCGGATCCGAGAGAACTCACTCGGCCGCTCTCTCTCCAATCTTTATCTGCTGGGTCTCCAGAGGCCCGAGTAGAGAGTCCAAGTTTTCGAACAGGTCTTTGAACTTGGCGTCCGTGTCAGTCCGCCGGGCCTGGTAGAGCTTCAGGCCCACGGTGATGTACTTCTGTAGGTCTCTGAAGATCTTCCTGAACGAGTAGTATTCTCCGAGCACCGACATTATCAGCGCTAAGAAATGGATGGCACCAAAGCGAGCACCAAATTGTTTGGGACGACGGGGTCGGGTGCACGTGCGATGGTGTTATCATGTGATCTGTTGCTAAGGAAACGAATAAACTTTCCCGACAGCGTGTGCGTCGTTTGTGCCGGAGACTCTGGTAGAAGTGGCGTCTCTCCAGGCGCCTCAGAGTTGTTAACGGACTCGCACACGAGGTATTTGTTGGAGGATGGGCGAAAAACGGACCTGCATTTGCCAGATATGTACATGTGGGTAAGTCTACCTGGTTGCTGTAGCCACTAATAGCCAACAAGTGTTTCACAACATGCGTCATTGTTCCCCTACACAGGCAGCATAGGTGCCCACACCAGCCCCATGCCAACATCATGAATCGCTCACCTCTGCAGCCGTGCACCTTTTCAGAGTACACCCAGCAGTTCAAGAAGTACAGCGGTGCCACTCTACGCAAGTCCATCAAGCCAGCGCAGCAACCTCTCAACCGTGACTCCAAGATGGCGTGCGAGACCATCAACTGTCAGGACTTCACTCCCCATCCCGTCACGCCCCGGGCCATGCAGCCACTTGCGGTGTACAAGAAGCCCGACGGGATCGTCAGCTCACACACAGAATACAGGATGACCTTTGAGGGGAAGCCACCAAGAGAACCCACGGTATCGTTTCGTCCAGCGAACTCCAGAAAAGAAGACGGGGAGACATTTGATCACAAGTCAACTCAGGCTTCCGATTTCGTCACGTTTGCCATTCCCGAGAGGGAAACTTTCGCTGTAAAGAGGACGTACGAACCACCAAAGGAGCCCCTGGAGACAAAGTCAACCGTGAAAAGGGACTTTGTCGACTTTGGACCCGTAAGGCCTCCACAGAGCCTGAAACCGTCGCAGACACCGAAACTCTCCACTGATCCCTTTGACGGGAAGTCCTGCTACCGTCAATGCTTCACGCCACAGCCGATCCCCGCCCGCCACCAGCACACAAAGGAGGTCTACAAGCCGTCGGCTGACAGGTTTTCAGGGCTGTCGACCTACACCAAAGACTTCCCTGGACACACCGGGAGATTCCCTGCGCTTAGCATGAAGCCCCCGCAGAAAAAGGTAGCATCTGACAACCCCTTTGAGGGAGCCACGGAGTCCAGACTCAGCTACCGGTCGTGGGAGCTGCCTCCTAGACACTTCAGGCCACCCACCGTCTACTCACCACCGACCGAGACCTTCACAAAGCACTCGACGTTCCGCACCGACTACCCTGACTACGGCCACACTGATGTGAGGAAGCCGATTCGCCCGCCGCCTCGCCCGAGGCCCGACAACGAGGCAGCGTTCCGCCCGGTCACCACCCAGCGCGCGGACTTCCAGTCGTGGGACCCGTCACAGGTGGAGCGCTCCACGCCCATCCGACAGGGAGGCAACTACGAGCCAAGTCCAGAGAAATTCAGCGCCGTATCCACCTGCCGTGACCACTACCGTGGGACACCGGGGGCCCGAGCCCTCTCCACAAAGCCGGTGCTCAAACCGATGGTGACGGCCGAAGAGATGGGCAGCAACACGACGTACAGAGACAACTTCTTGAGCTCAGGGTTCTCCCCGTGCCCTGCAAAGTGGCTCTCCAAGGAGATAGGTATGAGTGGTACCTTTAGTTTCTCCCACGAGAACCCCTCCAACGGACACCTCTACTTCACGACACTCCCACCAGCAATTGCCTCACCCCCACCAATGGCCACACTCCCACCACAAGTGGCAACTATCTGAAGAAAGATTGTAATGTTGCGTGGGCATCATGCAGGGATTTTTCATTTTGTTGTCACGTAATAATGTCCATTGTTGTAGCATGTCAACATAGTATGTGTGTGTTGACTGGAGTGGATCAATTAAGTTACATGTGTATGCGAGAGTGTGCATGTGTGAGTAGAATCTCGTAAAACATACCCTGTGGGTATACATAACACTGCGTACTACTTGTCGTCTGTCTAATCTAAACAGCAAAGTTATTAGCAGTTGCAGAAGTCGTGATTATGTGTTCTTGGAAATAAAGAGTTGCTGGAGAATAGGATGAATAATGTCATGAATTTATCAGCCCATTGTCACAAAATTCCTGCTTAGAATGCACACAACTGCTCTGAAACATGATAGCTGATCAGATGCAGACTGCACCTTCTTGTGCTCACACCACCAAGGTTTCACCTCCAGGTAAATGTTGAGGACAGCTCTGCATCGTGGCACTCACAACCCCCATATGACGTCAATGAGATCAATCGAACCGCGATGTTAGCACGTACACTCGCGAGTCGTCGACAAGCACCGCTACGGTCGTCTACGATAGTTTACATGGTTACCAGCGGCTAGCACACCACCAGTGACTAGACGGGGCCTGTATGCAGTCTGCACCGAGATAGGCGGAGACTTGTGATCCGTAGCGTCCGGTAGACCCGAATGACCGACGATCAGCTACGCAGAGGAACTCACAACTCCGCGCATTACCACACGCCCCCCACCGGGCACACCCCTAGATGTGTGGACATGTAGTGCGATTGTCGAAACACTCGTGCCCGGTTCTGAGTACAGACTCGTGAGCGCCTCCCCCAATGCATGGCTAATGGCGTGACGATTCTCACGGAAGTCCGCGCTTGGCAAGATGCGTATAGTTATACACACGACCCATCGTGACCGTGCACTTGGGGGCATTACACGCACATTATCTGAAATGACGATGTTGATAATAGGTTGTGTACAACCTATGGAACTCATGAGGCTACCGACAGAGACGCGACGACGATTGGAGCTTTTAGAAGAAAGAAACCAAATCAATTATAACTCGACGACAAAGGATAGAATGTGATCAGGAGTGTCTAGACCATACCACTATCGGGCCTCTCACGTGTTGGAAACTAACAGTATTCACGACGTACAGAACATATGGTCTACGTTTGCTACTCAGCCCCCGATGCCACATGACGTACCATACACCATGCATAGGTCAAGTCTACGCCCCCGACGAAGTTTGAGAAGGAATGTGACGCGGGAGCCACACGACGTGTCCGTATGATTCAAAATGGTGATATATAGAATGGCCTAGCCGTTCACTCCCTGAGAGCCGCACACGAAATTAGAGGCGAATGCTGGAAACTGCCCCGACAGCGAGAACACCGATATCCGATGGTTCCCACTCTCACTCACCACCACCTTTCCATCTGGCGTAACGGCCACCCCGTACGGATAGTAGAGCTCACCGGGGGCATGACCCTTGTTCCCAATCCGACACACGATACTGCCGTCTGACTGGATGACCCACACGCAGTGGTTGCCTCTGTCTGTCACGAGGATGCGGCCGTGCGAGTCGCAGGCAATCCCGCCGGGGAACAGCAGAGATCCTTTCACCCCGACACCCTCTTCTGCTCCCCAGCACGCAGAGGTAGCGCCCGTTGTCCTGGAAGATGTGGACGCAGCTCTTGTCCCAGTCGGCCACGTACATCTCCCCACTGCTGGCACAGCAGATGCTCCACGGCTCAAAGAGGTTGCTCCCACGAAGCGTCTTCTGGCCAAACTTGCTGACAAACTTCCCGGACTGCGTGAACTTTTGTATCCTCGGGTTCTGTCGCTGTGTTACCAAAATGTTTCCCTTGTTGTCCAGGCAAACTCCACACGGCTCTTCGAAACATCCAGCTCCTTTTCCCTCGGAACCAATGCAGTCTATGAACTTTCCACTGCTGGCAACGATGCGCAGGCAGTGGTTCTTTATGTCGGAGACGATCATGCTGTCATTGGCTATAATGCAAAGTCCACACGGGTGCACAGACTCCTTCCTGGAGCCTCCAAGTCTGTCGAACACTTTGATAGGTTCCAGGATGGGGAGTGGGGACAGGAGAGAGCTGAAACGATGCGGTGTATGGGGAGACGACGATCCGTTGGTCAGCGCATGCTGAGGCGAGAGATTGTCGAAGCTGCCGCTGGAGGCCGCCGAGAGGGAGCTGCGGCGACTGGAGGAGGGGGAGTCTGTGGGAGTGGGGCTCTCTGACAGGTTGACCTCGGGCGTCACTCTCACTGTCACACTACGACCACCTCCCTCCGCCTGCCGATGTCGTATCACCTGTGGTCGCTTCATGTGGTGCATGCTCCGGGAGTACCGTAAGTTAACACCGTCCCCGCCACCGTACCTAAAAACGTCATATGCATCTTCTTCCTCTACTTGCCCGTCGTCTACAGCTATCTTTCTCGAAGCATAGTACCCCGAATCGGACTCGGGGTAAAACTCGCACAGTGTGACAGCTCGGGTGGCCTCCTCGTGTATAAGGGGCACGTGGTCCTCCTTGAACCCCACATAGGCGGAGGAGTGCATGGCTGTTGCTTCCTCCCCGTCCACTTCGAGGATGAGCTGCTCCTGTGTGTCCAGCTCTTCCAACAAGGCCAGGTCCTCCCTGAGAACTGATACATCGCCTGCCCTCTCCAGAAGTCTTGACATGGACTCAATGCAACACAGCACCTTTTCTTTCCCTTTGGTCACCCTGTGTCGGTGGTCGGCCACAGCACTCACTTTGCCCGTGATGTACTTGTCAATCGTGAGTTGAATCGCCTTTTCTCGCTCATCCAGCGCGTCTCGCATTCTCGCAAACACCTCTCGTACGCTCTCCTTGCACCTCTCTTTGTTCGTAAGAATAGACTTTTCGTCACGATCCAGCTGTCCCGCCATGCTCTCAGCCTTCTCGACGAAGGCAAACGCTGGCTGAAGGGCTCCTCGGAGGACAATCACTCGAGCTTGGTGGACTTCCGCGACGCCTTCGCAATCGTGTTCTTGGTGGCTCTCGGTCACGCAGTGCTTACACAGAGCCTCGTTGCACTGGTTACAGAAATACTCCTGAGACTCGTCGCTGTGGACTGGGCATCGCCGAGGGGAAACCTCGCGCAGCGCTTCCAGTCTACGCTGCAGCTCTCCGCGAGCTCGTTGCAGCTCTTCGTCCGTCCATTCATCGGCCAGGTCGAGATTAGTCGGCTCGGGGAGATTTTGCACGCCTTCCTCTACCAGCTGTGTGATACCGCGGCAACATGGGCACTCGATTTCCCTGCATCCCTGCACATTTTCTTCGTCGGCGCGCGCCGTCTCCACTCTCTGCTACGGAAGGACGCCGACCACTCTCGATGCGGGCCTCGTCTCGCCCCCCACCCCACCTGCTCCCTCCCTTCCCTCGGTTTCTTCCACCTCCTGGAGATCCAGGCCCTTCTTGCAAGTGGCTCCGGAGACAGGTTTGACAAAAGACGTGGGCGCACGAAAGGACTCTAGGCCGGCGGAGGATGTCCCAGCAAATTGTGCACACCAACTCTTCGCGAAGAGGCGGAATCTCCAACACAACAGCATGTCCGTTCTCCATGTCGCAAGCGAACAGCTAGAGAGAGAGAGAGCTAAAGTGAGTTTTCTGTCAGAAACCGCATCCTTCGATAGCCCCACCTCCTAAAAATGCTCGTTCAGAATTGCGCATGCGCAAATGCTTTCGCGTGACCTCCTCTGGATCTATCTAGCTCCCGGGTAATTTTGGTAAATCTGATTACCACCGAAATGCTATCCAATGCCATCCAAATGCCATGAGCCAGAATGAAAGTCGTTGTTGTTGACTCCCGCCTACGTGTGCGCGTGTATCTACGCGTCGCATCCGTTTTTGGTTACCGCACTACCGCTTTCTCTATTAGTGCGCGCTGTCTTCATCAGCCTATGCCTATATAGCTCGCTAGCTCTCTAATGCCCGTCTCTTCGAATGTGGCTCCTTATTTGTGAGCGGAGCAGATGGCGAGGAAGAAGACTCTGCTTCTCGTGTTCGCTGCATTGCTAGTGTTCGGCGTACTGAGCCTCGTCCTGACAAACTCGGAGCTCTCGACCCTCGAACTAAGCGTGCGGCAGAATGGTGGTGGTGGTCCCACTCACTCGCAGGTCGTTGCTGACTGGCGGAGAGAGGACAGAGACCTTTTGAGCGTCAGACGACACAATCCCGCTGCAGCAGTTCCTCCGGGGCTGAACGTCGGCAGAGTCCTGGCCAAGTACGATGACAAGGACGAGAGACGTGAGCAGGAGCTACATTCAGTCAACCGACCACCGCGCAGGGACCGTGAAGATGAACGGATTCTGCACGAGAGGAACCTAGCCGTGGAGCTAAACCGGACGTCCCACCACGGCGACATGCAGAAAAGACTGGAGACATTGGGTAGACTCAAGAATAGGGAGCTGAGGTTGGACACAGCCACGAGAGAACTGTGGCTGTACCTCAGGGACAAGCTCCGAGATGGCGACTGGTCCAAGACTCCTGCAGAAACAGAAGACTTGAGATCTAAGCTTCTGCACAGTGTCAAGGAGCAGCTAGATCTGCTCTCGCTCCATGCTTCTGACACTCAGGATGCAATTGATTCCTTTATCAGTGAAGGCTGGAGAGACACACTGGCAAGAGAAACAGCCACACTTGTGCAGAAAAGACTACACCACTTACAGAACCCTGAGAACTGCGACAATGCGAAAAAGCTTCTGTGCCGAATCTCCAAGCCGTGTGGTTTTGGTTGTCAGATCCATCACGCGGCCTACTGCTTCATCTTTGCCTACGCCACAGAGAGGATGCTGGTCCTGGACTCTAGTGGCTGGAGATATTCTGGGAAATGGGAAGCTGTGTTCCAACCACTGGGTACCTCTAACTGCAAAGGTGAGTGTATATACGCTACATAATAATGTTCAGGAACATACCTGAAATACACACAGTGGATTTGTGTATTTTTGTATTGTGTGTGCCCATATTTGGTTTTGAAGAGCACTGCATAATCATGTGTTGTGGTATTTCCTCTTTGGCAAGGACATATATACTAGCCACCTTGTTGTTTAGCAAGGCAAAGTATTTTTTGCATGACTATTATTCAGATTTCATGTCTGCACAAGTGGGGTTCCATGATCTATATTTTAAGGGGCACTTGCTGATGGGTTCGCAAGTTCGATTTGTGTTTGACTTGGTGTAATGTTGCACTGGTCCCAGCCAAATCAAATTGCCTTTGTGCTCATTAGCACTCAGTGTGGGACATACTCAGCTACGTGTCACACTGGTGGCATTTCCCCCCTCTCTGCCCCTTTTCTGTTTCACTCACTCACGTGTGCACACACACTCACACACACACATACACTAGAGCCCTTAGGAGCACAGCCATGGTCGTCCTACAAAGAACCACATCCTCCCCAAGTGATCCAAGCACCAGCAATAGAGTCCCTCGGCTCGATGAGCAAGCCTTCTTTCCTACCCATGGCCGTGCCTGCCGACCTCGTCGAGCGACTGACCTCATTTCACGGGTACCCGTTTTTGTGGGTTGTAGGGCAATTCCTGCAGTACCTCATGAGGCCTTCGCAGCAGCTCGGCGAGTACCTTGAGGAGCGGCGAAAGTTTCTCAACATCAGCCATCCGATTGTTGGGTCAGCAGCATCACATGTACCGTAAAACACAAATTATTCTCACAGTTCAAATGGGATAAGTCTGTATTAGAGAAACTTGGCACACAGCAAGTAGTAAGTGGGCACAGTATATTTGAATGTATTATGAGAAGTGGGTAGGATGTTCCATTTACAAGCATACCCATGCCTACTAATGGCTCTGGTGGTGAATGATACGATTAGGCCACGTTTCAGACTTGGCGCTTGTCCACCCCTGATTTAATAGTTGATGCAAAACAACTCCGTTGCATTCATTCACGTCCCTGGCCAGCATGTGCCAGCAGTCTTAGGCGTAGTAAGTAGCTCGCAACTAATACAGTTGGCCGTGTAAGATGGAATGATATTAGGTATATACCTGTGTTTGTGTGTGCAGGGTTCACATAAGACGTACGGACAAACTCCAGCAGGAGGCAAGCTACCATTCAGTGGAAGAGTACATGACACAGGTAGGAATCCTGTTGATGATAAGTCATTTTCCTGCAGTGTTAATATTGTTGTCACAACAGCTATCATTCAGTTCTGGGAGCTTTAAAGCCAGGGCAGTGAGGTTTAGAGGATGCACTGCTGTATTTTATGTGTGTCTATAAAGCTTCGAACCATGTTGGTTGAAACTGATAGGTAAAAGACCCTGCTCTAGTGATTAAGGTATAGGGCTTCTAGGCTCCTGCTGAGTTACTTTCTCAGCACTTAGGTATTGTGCATAAAGGTATTGCATTTCACCAAGCCACAATCCAGATGTCTGTTATTGTGCGTGCTCTCTGCAGGGCAGTGTCTGCAGAACAAGAATTTTGGCGAAGGGACTTTGTGGCATTACACGATTTAAATTCAATTATGTATAATGTAACTGTGCTATTGGGTACATTGTACGTACATAGGAGAAAATTTCAAATGGTTCGTTTCACTCGCCAATGATAGGAGTGGCACTGGTCCCACGACATAATCTAATCTCACATTAATTAGGTAGAGGAGTGGTATGATAGAAGAGAGACGATGTATGGGAAGAAAGAAGAGAAGAGAGTGTACTTGGCTACGGACGACCAAACTGCCCTGAATCAAGCCATTGAGGCGTGAGTTGAACAGCTGTGTATATACCTATATACATTCCTACTCCAATCCTAAGCCTTAGTGTGCAAAAAGTCATGCTGTTTGTTGTAAGTTGCCCACACTATAAAATTGTACCATAGTAACTACCATACTTTGTATGTACTAATATACGTGGTTCTAACTAGAGCCTCTATTCTATGGCCCTATAGTAAAGTGACTTTTAAAAGTTACCCTTGTTGTCTCGAATATCTTTAACAGCTTGTTATTGTAATTCGATATTTATTGTGTTTCACTGAAAAATGCTGCATTAGAATTTTTATACTTCACTGTAGTAGTGTGCTGATTTGTGTCTTATTGCATCGTTCTCCACATCTATTGCAGAATATGGCATTCTATAGTAGCAGCGCTAGCAGACCTGCCATTAAGTTTGATTGAAGGAATTTATAAAGTGCCCACTGTTAATTGGCTGGCTTGGCATTGACTAAAAGTACGGGAATTGCCTAATTAATGGGTTTTCTCTGAAAAGTCTTGTCTTGTGTAAAGGTGACAGCTTGTGAGTTTCATTGCCGTCTGCTTATTAAAAGGTCCTGCGATATTGGCCACACCCACTTGACTGTTACATAATCCTGTACAGGTACCCAAACTACAAGTTTGTCAGCGACAATGACGTGTCAAAGACGGCGGGTGAGCTGAGCAGCAGGTACAGCCAGAGGGGACTCTATGGAGTGGTGCTGGACGTTGTCATGCTCTCTGAGTGTGACTATATCGTCTGCACACTCTCCTCACAGGTATCTATTGCTCTAGAATTGCTGCAAATCTTTTCCGAGAAATCTATATTCCCCTTTTTGTTTTGTGTGTGGTTGTCTGTTCTGTGACATGTGGGCCTTTGCACGATTCACACAAATATGCAGGAAACACAGCTCCCACTCTTCAAAACTATTTCAGTGTCTCAACCAAACATTTTTAAGTCACCCGTGCGCAGTTTGCGTATTTTCCGTATCTTGCGTAACTTTACGCACGTACTTGCCATGCCTTTTGAAGTGCTTCTACTCTGTGTTTTTGAATAAAGAGCATACGTATTGCGGGTGGATCCCCCATTGATGTTAGAGGCTCTGCTGTCCAACAGCCTACGTTGGCTTAAGCAGTTGCCGTTTCCCCCCAAACTGCTGTTTGCAGGTGTGTCGGCTGGCCTATGAGTTGATGCAGGCCCACCACGTCGACGCCTCAAGACTCGTGTACAGCCTCGACGACGTCTACTATTTTGGTGGGCAGCAGGAGCACGTCCTGAGGGCGATTCACAGGAAGACAGAGAACGGGGGAGGCAACCTGGACTTTGCCAAGGGGGACCTCATAAAGATTGCCGGGAACCACCTCAACGGGTTCAGTCTCGGCAACAGACAGGGCGGACATGTCCGTCGCGAACTCTTTCCGTCTTACAAAGCCGAGGAAGAGATTAGGGTAGCAAATTTCCCCACATATCCCGAGGTTTCTTGATTTAATTTACTGGCATTTCATTCCGTGATTTTTCCCGTGTCAATTCAACCTTTTTTGAGTCAATTAGCTACACGAAACAGGTTACTGATTTTTGTAAACATGCCTGCAATCAAAAAGGTGATGTGCAATTTAAATTTTCATTGATCGTGACCCGCCACTGTTGATAAAAAATCTTTAGATTATATTCTTCAAATATTTATTGTACATATAGAGAGCGATCTGGAAGCTGAATATGATACTAATGACATAAAATCCTGTTGAACCTAACCGAACAACAGTCTCCACCTGCGAGGCGGGGAAGAGGACAAAGAGAAAGAAGGCGCTGCCAATGCCGAGACGTATGCAACAAAAAAGCGTGGCAAACGTCCAGTCAACTGCACGCTCCACGGCTCCCGAGTACAGTCCGCCGCGCTTCAGGAACCACCTCAACTGGAGCAGGGGGTTGGTTAGCTCACTGACTCCCAGGACACCCGTGGCCTCGCAGCCGTAGCGGCCCGAGCGGAGAACGTAGCCGAAGCCGAAGATGGAGACGGCGTGGTGCAGCAGCATGACGAGACCCTCAGTCTTGGTCAACACGCACCATGAAAAGTCGAAGAGGAAGTAACCCAGGGAGAGGACGATCGTGTCCGTGTGTAGCTGTGTGTTGGGCTTGGCTAGATTGTTCGCGTCGAACGGCCAGGGGCCAAAGAAGAACATGGACGCGAGGCCGAGTCCGGAGAGCAGGAGGGCGTGCAGGACGGTAACCGCCCTACACGCGGACTCGGCAGTCGCCTCAGACTGGCGCAGGTGACGGAGAAATGCCCAGAGAAGCAAGTAGAGGTTTGTCCACAGCAGAAAGGAACCTAAAATGGCTGGCGACGCGAAATTCGCCATGTTTTCACGACTGCGCATGCTCAATCAAGCTTTTGCGGGTGCGACTCTTTACAACAGAACATCCCGAGCCATTTTCATGAGTCGGCAGCTGAAGTATGCACTCAATACAAAAATAACTATCAATATCCCCGCAATGAACAAGTCCAGCCCAGGGGAGAAGAAATAGTTCACTATTCGCACGCACCACGCCGTCCTCACGACGCTGAAGGAGACGGCAAAGATCCAGCCAACACCTTTTTGCACATTGCCGGAGTAAATTCTCATGCGCCTAAGGGCGCGCCGCAAGTATATGATCGGCTCGGTCAGGACGCTGCCGCCCAATATGAAGACGGTGAGATCGCCGACCGGTGTGTCCACTCCTCCAGTGCAGAGGATGTACGACAGGACGGTGGAGGTGGAGATGTGGTGGAGAATTACGCTGCGGAGATCGATCTGGGTCGTGTGGTACAGGTGGAACCCGGCCGACCATACCAGCAGGTCCGTGTAGACGTCGGCGTGACTTTCCGAAAGAGGGCGGGTGTAGTACAGGTAGGCGTGACACAGGACGACGGCGGTGTAGGCCGACTTGGAGTTGAGCAGCCAGCCCCAGCGACTAGCCACGCCGAGTAGACGGAGCAGTAGATGAAGGTTTGTCCAGATAAAGAAAGATCCTAACACGCTCAGAGAGACGACACCAGGCTCCAGCCACATCGTCGACGCCCAGCTATCTACAACGGGGAAACCCCGCGGAATTTCCCTAAATGCGCGCTCAGTGTACAGGAATGGGTGCGGATGAGTATAATATATATAGTTTTCAGAGAATGGTTGCGCATAGCTACAAACAACATTTAGCCCAAGCAAGTTTTTTCCTGGACCAGATCTGGACAGGATGATGAAACCCATACACCCGACACCAGGAAACCTTCACCAGCAATGTGAACAACTACAACACATGCTACAACACATGCTTTGCAAAGAGCCACAGACTTTCATGTCTATCAAGGCCTATAAACCAAGACTGCCCAATCAAATCACAATTTTTTCACCGAGGTTGCCGTACACAATAATATACATAGCTAATAACCATCATACCATTAATTATCAAGACTCCTTAGTTCTAATTTGTCATGCAGTTAGGGTGACGGCAGCAGAAGTAGGGACCCAATGCAGTCCTTGGTGACAGTAGCCAGGCTGATGGTGACAGCTATTGTCACAACAATGTCTTCTTACAGCATCCCAACATGAACACTACTAAGCAACGTGATACAACTCATAGGTACCATAAATACAGAGGTTATTTCTTCATGGTTTACTATACGTTGGTCACGAAAGAACAGCAGGTTATTGGTTGTCCAATACACAGTATGCTATAAGGGAACAGGGCTGGGGGTAGGAAACTGTTACTTATATGAAGTAAAGGATGACTGTAAATTGTAGTGGACAAGGGAATTTGAGTCAGGGAATACAATGCTTTCTGTTTTTAACTCCCAAGCCTCACGAGCCACATTACGATATTTCGAGTGAGTGGGGAGGTATTTTCTCCCCACCCATGCAAAATCTGTGAGACTACAAACCTAGGTATATACAGGATCTTCGTGGTTAGTTGTAGCTAATTCTTAGCACGTAGGCAGGTCCATCTTTCTGCGATTGAATGGGAATCCATCCTAAACAGACGAAACATACAGAAAAACAGCTAGCCACCTCTCAACACACACCAGTGTCCGCTCTGCCTGTAACACGGCAGTGGAGAAATCAGCTGGGTACTCACACACACACACACGCAAGCCGCGTTTACCTCAGGGTTCAGTAGCATGTCGGCTTACTGAGGACGAAATCTCGACCACAAAAGAGCGCAGCAGAGCGTTGGTTTACGCGCGCACGCGCACACTCGTTCAAAAGCTCACGCGCATGCGCATACATTCGCGTCCGACGCGACGTGCGCTAAGTTTCTTTGCGACTTTGTGCGGTGTTTTACAACGATGAATCACATAAAACTCAACATTGCTTCTCTCAAGAAGGGAATTTTGCGTCGGATACGCAAAAAGCGTGCAGCGGCGAGAGGAAAGATGACAGCTTTGGGCCGACGCATCCCATCCTTACTAAGGATGAGGATGATACTCAGTGAGTTCACTTTCCTCTTTCGAATTTGCTAACAATTAAAGAAAATTACCTTCAGAGCGGAGGCAGCAGAGAGCAGAACCTGCTCGCTGTGACGATGCTACTGAAGTGGGAGGGTGAGAGTCAAACTACCTCTCTTTGACACATTTTGAGACCAAATGTTTCTTTCTACAGTAGTTCACTGGCACAAGTGTCCAGAGCTGAGTCACCCCTCAGTGTTCCCAGCCTCACCCTCCCATCACACACTCCCTCCTCCACAACCTCACCCCCTCCCCCAACGACATCTCCCTCTCTCATCTCCTGCAACAGCTACAGTTCAGGAGAAGATGATGAGTCTGTATATATGTCAGACGTGTTCCAAGACTACAGTGGAGATGAGGAAGATAACAACAGTGAGGATGATGAGGTGGACGATGGAGAGAGCTGGGAAACTAAAGGTGTGGGTCTACCTCTATATACACAATGATTCACACTTGTCATCATGTCTTCCTTTAGACACAGATGAAGACGATGACAGCAGTGATGATGATGATGAAGAGACAGAGACAGAGGAAGGAGTGGGTCCAGCCATTTTCGTTGAAAAGACCACCAGTTTTGGAGGTGTAGTCACCCTGGAGGAGGATGAGACAGACCATGTGAGCTGTGAATTCCACCATAATGTCTTCCAACACCAACTGCATACCTACTATCCCTCCCAGGACGATATCCTCCAGTGCTGGGAGGACATGCTGGAGTCAGCCGTCCAGCAGTGCAACTACGAGATGGACCGGCACTGTCCAGGACCTCCTCGGAGGAGGAATTGACAGCCATTTTTGGCGACAAAGACGCACAACCCTTCGTACCTCCTCCTCTTTCTCCACCTCCTCCTTCACAGGCTCAACTACCCACCCAGGGGTTTTCAACAGAGAGAGAGTTGACGAGCGAATGTGTGGGTCACGATGATGCTGGGCTCTACGTGAACTATGGACTTCAACACAGTGGTTCACACTTGGCTTTCTCCACTCAACAAGACTGCGAGCCAACTATTAGTCATCACATGGGTGCTTTTCCGGCTGAACCACCCAGTGGACCAGTTGGACACTACATCCACTACTTCTCCTTCTCCCTGAGTGAACCACTAGACGGTGCATACTTTACTCAAGTGCTACCAGTTGCAAACCTTTGCCCACATATCACCTCAGCTAATCCACTGAGGGGACAGAATCCCATTCTTCCTGCTACGGAACCAATCTTCTACAGTGGATCAGCGGCAACAAGTTATCCAGATCTACAACAGAACCCATCTGTTCCAATCGTCAACGAGCCAGGGGAGGCCCCCTGTTATCACAGAGCTCGATGCTGCCCTGCCCCCTCTTGCTCTTGCTCAGCCTGAGTCTGCCTCGAGGGACTCCAAACTACCACCAGTACAACTGACTCCTCCTTCATCTCGTGGCTGGAGACCAGCTCCACTCAATCTGTCCCTGGGAGACGACAAGCCACCCTCACCTCCTCCTCCTCCTCCTCCTGGTCCCTCTACTGCTGAGAGAATGTGGACAGAGTATGCAGCCAGTCGCTGCACCTCTCCTGAGTACTTCCTCTACCCTCCGTTCACTCCAGAGCAGGAGCAGTGGATTGTACAAGTCGGCCACCCATTCAAGGACTATGTTCTCCAGACATGGCAAGATCAGATCCACTCATCTGCACAAGACCTTACCTCATGACTCTGTATAACTTTGAAAAATGTATATACCCATAACTAAAGGCCACTCGCTCATAAGAACTACTTTGTTTTCACTTTCTCATGTCATTTAATTATTATATCAGGTCACTTTGTAGAGACAATGATGAGATTTTGTATAATATACGAATAGCAGCATGTGCTCATGCCACTAGCTCATTGTAAAATATCCCCTCTTGCACAACACAGACAAGCAACGGATTATAAACTATGACTACAAGTGGTACGTAGAGAGTATAACCAGCAAAATGATGCAGGACATACTAAGAGGTGGTGGTATTGGTCGTGGGCAGATCCCAGGACGGCCTTCTCTGTTCAGGAGGCAGGAGGGACCAGTTGGGGGAGGGAGTGCCCGAGACCAGCCAGTTGAAGTCGTCAACCTGGTCCCAGTTATTGACCGTCTCATTCAGACCTGACTCCTGCACAAAACACAGCATCAGAAAACTTGTGGTAAATGGCTAGAGAATAATGCATTTGAGAAACTTGAGAAGACAGATCAATTTAAACCTACTTCATGCACTAGTATTTGAAAACCAAACAGTGCGAACATACAGCAGAATTACGTGGAATAAGGCACATTGGTTTCACTGTAGGTATTTCACCTGAAACTGTGCCTGCAGCTGGGGGTAGGTGAGGTTGTAGGGTGCAAATTGCAGCTGTCTGCTGTCTTCAATGATAGCCTTGCTGGTGACGTGGAGGTAGAACACTGATCCCACTGTGGTGTGAACTCTCAGCTAGAGTTGATACACTTCTGTCAAAACAAGTATATAGGAAGACGGTATACCTGCTGACAGGCCACTACGAAGGTGCAGTTTCTGCAGTTGTCCACAAACACAGAGCTTGATACAGGTCCACACAGGACACTGAATGAAAAGGAAACGTGACAGTAGGCTAATTACTAAAAACGGTTCACTGGGCCCAATTGCCATCTACAGTAACACCCCTTAGTCACAATCCCTTTAATACAGAGATAAACTCTAGACTGGGGTAGTGAGGTACGACTGTATAATACTCTACCAGCAGTTGTCAAGGTTGTTGATGTGTAGAGTGACAGGGGCTCCCAGTAGTCTCACCTCACACTCTCTCAGGTCAGCGAGGTTCACATCACGCAACTGAATCTCACCACTCTACACAGCAACATCCGTAGCATTATACACTGTCACACAAATCAGCTAATGAATAACTCTAGTTTGTTTAATCTCCTAAGTTGCCCCAGCTATTGAACTTGAACAGCAGTAAAACGGAACTTACAGTTGGTGCTATGAGTTCCTTTTCCCTGCCAGTGAACCGTGCCTGATTCGGGTCTGGGTCCGGGTCCGCCAAAGCCGGTGGTGACCTCCCGGTGTCTCTGGCCTGGGAAAGACTGGGGTTCACTGTCTGCTTGGGTGCCGCACCGGTTTTTTTTGGTCGGGCCTTGAACGAAAACCTTTTCTTTGGCAGCAGCTGCTCTTGCACTGAAGTAAACTGAGTGTAGAGTTGAGACATATGCTGTGTTGGAGGAGGGGCACAATTACCCATAGCTACCATTTCGGGCTCAGTAGGAGAGTGAGAGAGAAAGTGTGAACCTCTTGTGCAGTCTTGATTTCAAAGCCGGCCAGGAAGAGAGTGGCATCAGCCACCAGTCTGTGGAGCTGGTGGAAGTTGTCTGAGAGGGAGTTGAAATGGCCCGGCAGCTCAGTCTCTGGAACAGTCTTGGCTGCTTCTAGGAGATCCTCAATGGCTGTATACAGAATACCACTAAGTACGGTATATGAACGTGGCTCCGCCCACCCTTTCATGCATACCTTTGACCTGGGAGGAGAACTGCTGGGAAAAGAACTCGGACGTCTCTTCCACCCTGCTCTCCTTCTCCTTCTCCAGCCGCCTGGCCGCCACGGCAGCCTTCCTCGCATCGTCCCTTTCTCTCAGCCTCGACTCGATTCTCGACATGACGACCGAACGCGCGTAAAAGGGTCCAAAGTGCATAGCTGGTAGCTCCACCCCCTCTTGCAACAACAGCACGGCCCATTGTGTGCGCTTGTCCCCTTGGGTGTAACTTATATGGCTAACTGCAGTAATCAAAACCTGACCAAAAGTCTGGGTTGGTGATTCCCCCTCCCCCTCCCCCCCTCCCTTCCCTGCAAAAAAGCCTGCCTCGCAGGTGTATATGTATAGGTTATACGATGGCGGCGCGTGGTTTACTGGTTTTACGCGAGTGGCCAGTTTTGATAGTGCACGAGGACGTAGCCCGAGTGGTCTATCAAAACTGAAGCCACGAGTGTGCAACGCCATCGTATATATAACGTGACATCTGGCGGTAAGGCTCTGACCAATGAGATTGTGCAAAAGCTTTCAAAACGCCCTCTTTTTAACGCACACCCTCGAGTGTAGCTATCGAGACAGCTGCAATAAGCGCTTTAGTTTGGTCAAGCTGGGCGGTTGTGCAGAAGCCATGGTCATTTCTCGAGAGTTCAACGTTACAGGTACGTTCCGCTCAGGCTCGCTTTCTCTCCCGCTATACCCAGCACTCTTGAATGCAGCCTGTTGCAGTAGCAAGAAAGCTGAAAATCACATACTGTTCCGGTCTACGGGAGCCTACGCGTCGGGAAGCAGCTTTCGCTAGTTTTCAGACCGCGTATATACTAGAGCAGTTTCTGGCCTGAAAAAACACTCCCTTCTGGTAAAGAAACAGCAGCACACAAAGAGTGTAAAAGGCCCCATTGCATTACACGCTGCCAATTTCGTACTATCGTATAACTACCATAATACCCACTGTGGTTTATGCAAATAAGTTGACATACAGCTAAAGTATGGGGAAATCGTATGGCTACCAGCAGGAAGCGCTCACTACGCGGTACGGACTAGCTGGAATTCCTTTGATCTTACTCTCAGTCATCATACAAATAATTATAATATACATCAAGAGCAAGAATGAAAAACCATGAAGTTTTGAAAACTGAGCATAAAAGTGTCAGTGACTGGGGCTGGTTCGAGGTGAGAAGGAGGGAGTGTATGTGTTGTCCAGGTAGCTGGCCGAGTTGATCCTCTGCCGTCGGTTGGCGTCCATCAGATTCGTCGTTTCCCCAGGGGTATCCCCTAATTTTCTCCTCCTGCAGTGCCTCCAGCAGCAGATGAACCTCTCCCGGGCCTTCTTGGTGAACAGAACAAACAGAATCCCATTGGCAACGCCCTGGCCGCTGTCACCAATCCCCTGTTGGAGACAAACAAATCTCTGAATCAGTACGACTCCCCAGTGGAAGTAACCTAAACAAAGCACAATTCAGGTCCTAAAAGTCAGCTTTCCATATAAGGATGACTTGGCAGTGCTGTTTGAAGCCTTCATGTGCCAATTATAGTCATGCCACAAGTTCTAGCACCCATCACTCTCACTTGGGGGTGTGCCTCGTTGACAACTTGGGGGTGTGCCTTGTTGACACATGCTCCTAAAGTGAGGGTCGTTGGTTGTCTAAAGGCATTGTTACTGTGGCTCTTAGGCGATCTACAGGCTGTCAGAACATTTCCTTTACAGTCTTCAGTTTTAACATCATACCAAATTATATGAGGCATGATTATAAAGCATCTGCAGACATAAGTCACGGAACATTAAATAATGTTGTTGTAAATTCCAGTAGATCCTTCAATCATGTTGGCTATCGTGTACGTACCTCTAGGTACATGAATATCCTGGCCAGGACAGGTGGCTCCAGTTTATGATGGTTGGTGTATACAAACCACATGTCCCCAAAGAAGGACCAGAATCGTAGGAGAATGAAGACGACGGGAACCAGGAGGAACTTGAAGTCCACCACCTGGAGTGCCGACAGGAATCGACTGGAATGGATCGTGTTTTTCACCTGCGGTAGAGTTAAGAGCCAACAGTTTGAGACATAATTATGTTCATGATAGCAATAGCTGAAAATATTTGGGAGTGAAACATTTTCGTATAATCAGCCGACACTCTAGCACACAAAATAATGTACACGTCCCAGGCATGCATCATGCACACTAGCCATCTTGTGGATTATCCCAGGCATTGCTAACCATACCCACTAACCTCGTCCTTGATGTGCAAATGGGCAGAGATGGAGAGTACTGGGACCAGTACAAACGTGAGGAATATCCACAAGTTGTAGCCGACGGTGGCTGCAAATATGTCCCGTCTTCTGTTGGCCCGTATGAAGATGGTGCCGCACCAACCACTACTCTCATATGGCGTATAGCCAATCTTCTTTGTTGCACCCATCCACACTATCAGTCCAAGGGGCATGAGATAGCAGAAGACGTAGGCGAAATTGACAAACAGTTTGGCCCTCCTATTGTCCTTCTGACTGATGAGGAGGTAGAGGTACATAGAGAGACAGATGGTCCACAGGATAGAGCCAATGGTGAAGAAAGATGCAAAACCACCCTGCACCACGCAGAGGGCGCTGATGGCGTTGGTAACGTGGCAGAGGTCATCCCCACCTGTCTCCTCGTACCCGTGGTGCTCGGGATGATGACGGTGCTCTGTGCGGTTACAGCTCTCCCTGTAGTAGTTGTTGAAGTTGATGCCGACGCCGGCCAAATTGCTGACCGCAACGCCAAAGTCCATGATAGAGATGTGCACGAGGATCTCCCGGGCCTTGTTCCGGAGGTCTCTGAAGCAGACGTAGGAGAGGACGATGAGGAGTGAGCCCACGATGGACAGGACTGACGTGAGCCCCACGACTGCTCTCAGAATCTTGGTTTTGTCCTCGAACTCGTGTTCGTCCGCGTCACCGTCCAACGCCAACCTGGACATCTCCGAGAGTTCTATACCTGTAGATAGAGCCTGCACACTGCAACTGCACTGACGGTGCAATACTAACTACCGCTCCACAGAGTTGGTGTGGTGGGACGTGTGTTTGTGTACGTTATTAGTGTGTGCGCGCCTGAAAAGCCACGCCCGTCGTGTGTATGTACACCAGCGCATGCGCAATAGGCTTTCGAGAGAGGGCGGCTGGGCTACTCGACTCTAGCTAGCTCTCTAGCTCTAGCTCTAGCTCTGCATAAAGACGTGCAGTCGGCTAAACACATGAGTTGGTCTGAGTTACAGCCTTTCGATTGGGCTTCTTGGAGTAGCAATGCATCCTGGATCAGGACCAATGTATCCAACTGCTCCCGGTCTATCCCGTCCCGCACCCCGGCCTTCATTCTCTCGCTGCAGGTGACGGTGGGAACCGTGTGCGTCCTCTCCGTCGCAGGATCGGCCCTCATCTTCTTCACCTTCACCTACTTCAAAGACCTGCGCACCACAGCCAGGCACTTTCTGGCCAATCTCTCCGTGGCAGACAGCATCCTCGCCGCCTCGCACCTTCTCGGGTAACTCGCCAACTACGAGGCAGCGTTTCATCTGTAGCGAGGGGAACGGCGAGGACGACATCTTATGCTCGGTGCAAGCAGCAGCGACAATGTTCGGGACGTTGGCAGCCTTCGCCTGGACGCTGGCTATTGCAGTATACATGTGGTCCATAGTAGTCTTGAAGCACAGAGCAACGACCTGGTCCGTCGGGTTGTCATACGCGGTTTGCTGGGGGGTACCAGCGGTTGGCTACGGCTCTGCAGGTTATCTCGGATTCGACGAAGGAGTGGATATCGGTACGTGCCTTGCAAGTAAAGTAACATAGGCTCACGAGCATCGGAAGGGAACTTGTTTTCCATTAATAGGTTGGTGTTACTTGAGGCGAATAGACTATGTTGGTGAAAATAACCGCAACCCAATCCCTCACCTTCTGGCTTACGAGCTGTGCACACAAATTATCTTCATACTCCTTCCCATCATCTATGTATGGCACAATGCTACATCAAAATCAAGGCAAGTCCCACCCATAATGATATTCTACATATTAATGCTTTACGATATTCACTGCTGCCCTACAGATAAGGAACTCACGAATTTTCATGGACGTTAAGCTGCTGTTTGTCCCCATCCTGTTCCTGCTACTCAGAGTGTGGAATTTCATTCTGGACTGCTTTATTCTCTCAGAGGAGGAGAAATTCAAAGAGTCCACTGCTGCTGCTTCTCTCATCTTAATGGTTGTAAGACAACAACATTCAAACACACAGAAGGGCTTATGTCATTTATACAGTATATACACATGTAGCTACATACTTCCAACCCACAAGGAATTGGTGACTCAGCACAGGGGATTGTGAATGCCGTTCTCTTCATCGGGTTCACCAGAGTGGTCAGAAGAAGGCTGGTGGAAATGGTGAGAGGTGGTTGCTGCAGGAACTGTCGCAGGGAGCAGTGGACGGGACTGAGAGAAACTGACCAGATGACGAGCAGCATTAGCATCAATCACCCAGGGGCAGTGGGAGGGAGAGGGGGAGAGCACAGAGACTTTGGAGAGGGCTCGTCTCTGACAGAGAGTGACAGTCTAGAAGGGATTCAGGTCCTCAAGTTTCAGTCTTCCTTCTCCAGCTATGGAACTACTCCATCTGGAGATTGACTGTGTATATTATATATACCTCTGTTTGTGTATATATTTGTTTATTGTTCAGGGTGTCATCTATAGAAGACTATATCACCTACAGAACGTGATACTTCAATTCCAGCTATACCACAAGTGTAGAAGAGCCATAGTTTACCCTTGTCCATGGAATCACCTGAGGAAATTCCATAACAGTATGGCTGCGTTAAACCCCTGACTGAAAAAGAAACTGATACATAAAAAAATTCACACACACTTGGTATAAAAAGGTTTGTCACAGGTTCACACATTAACAGCTACTATAATTCATGTAGAGTTTTTAGTAAGTGTTCTATTATGTCAATGTTCCATACTCACTACCCTCAAAAGGATCCTCAAAAGGATCATCATTGCAGGATCATCTCAAAAGATTAGTCCTTTCCGTCTCTGACACTAGGTCACTGGTCGTGGGCATCTGGTCTCCTTGGTACGACTCAGCAGCCATGCTGCGTGTGCTCTCGCTCTCCAGCTGCGTCGTAGTCTCGTGACTTACTCCCAGACCTGAACTCGTAACAGAGCTGCTCGGCCATCTCTGACGCAAACGAGAGTAGACACTGGGACAGTAGCAGCAGAGACAGGAGAGGAGAGACCTCTTGAGTTTCTCCCGGACCTGTTTGGTGAAGGCACAAAACAGGACAGCATTGGCTAGTCCCTGTGCGGAATCTCCAATGCCCTGTTTGGCAAACAAATAAACAAATGCTACAATGAAAGCGGTAAAAATGTACACACATGTAGCTAACGTACGGCCAACAGTATCAGTGCACGAGTTCCATTTTTATTATAGTGATGTGGAGCAAGACGAAAGGTGTCAATGTCAAGAACAACACTCCAGAAGCGCAGCAGAAAGAAGATGAGGGGAATGAGGACGAGTTTGAAGTCAGTGCTTCTCTTGTTCTGCTGCTCTCCTGGTGTTCTGTTGGGGGGAAAATCACTCAAATCTTGAGCAAGGACGTCATCAATTAACATACCGACCCTAAATTTTAAGTAGCAGAGCATTGTGGAGTAGATCACAACCAAAGCTACTATAGTTATGGCAAACCACAGCCCGTACCCCAGCAGATACCCGAGAATGCTTTTAGTGTCGTCATCGGGAATGCGCCTGCCATAACACCATCCTGAAAGAAAACAGGTTATAATTAGTCGTTACCAACATAAGATTATTGCCATGTACGATGACCCACCAATATCTGACTTTGAATATCCTAAGTAGGTTGGATTCGCCAGTGCAAACCATAGAGTCAATGCGAGCGGTATCAACCAGCACACGGGGTAGTAGAGGACCAGGAGATAGCGGGCAATATCCGGTCTTCTCAGCACAATGATCATCAGCATGTAGAATCCAAGGGCAAGCGACCAGAGGAAAGACGCGATCGTTCCAAACATGGTGAATGAGGCCTGTACTTGGCACAACATCGTCGAGTTACCGGCGGGGGTGTCGTTCGTGTGATTGCTCCCTTCGTCCATGTCAGTCCATGGGTCGTAGTTCTCTACTCTCAGAGCTGCGAGGCCGAGGAGGTGAGAGCCGGCCACCAAGATGTCGGCGACTGACAGGTTCACGAGCTGCTGTCTCGCCAGCGTCCGCAGGTCCTTGAACGCCAAGAAGGTGAGAATGATCAGACACGCGCCGCAGACCGACACGACACACGTAGTTCCGACCACTATCCTTATGGAGAGAAAAAACGGGTCCATCCTTCGCCTGCCGTCCTCACACACTCTCCTCGATCCTCAGCCTCAGAGGGGTGGGGCACGTTTTGTTGCATTACAAGCCCCGCCTTCAAGGGGTTATCGCGCATGCGCAATTAATCTACTTATTCTACATCAGAGACTATGTCCCATATTTTTCTGGGATGTTGTCCAAAATCAAAGAGGTCTCCCAGTATCCATCTGTGTGTTGCCTTACAGTCTCTTCGCACACACTGTCTCCATCCAGCTGAGTCGTGGCTTCGTGAACAACCATGTCGGAGAACCTCTCACTGGTCCTAAGTCGGAGGTAGGAGTCGGGACAGAAGCAGCAGAGATGGGAACGGGCTGTTTCCAGTAACCTGTTGCGAACCTGCCTGGTGAAGGCACAGAACAGCACGGCGTTGGCGAGCCCTTGTGCTGAGTCTCCAACACCCTGTTTGGGAGGTAATCATAACACACTGTGTACTGAGAGTTCCATGTTGGGGGAGGTCACATGTGTGTGTAGGCTTTATTGATGGGTTTATATGTATATACTACTGTAAGGAACTGACTTACTGCTAGTAGCACTAGTGCATAAAATCCACCAGTGTCATCCAGATTACGAGGGCTTTTGTCACCCAGTGTTGCATAGTGAAGTATGTCGATAATACCACTCCACATTCGAAGCAGAATAAAGATGAGGGGAACAAGTACCAGTTTCAGATCAGTATATTTCCAGTGCTTTTTAATCTTCATACCCTGAGTTTTTAAAAGAAGAATTTAGAGAGCTATTCGTGCATGAAAGCTTTAAAACTCCCAAATATTTTTGAAAGCATGAAAGCTTTAAAACTCCCAAATATTTTTTAAAGCAGGAAAGCTTTACAACTCCCAAAATTTTTTGAAAATGTTTGCCAAACCCTCTGCTGTCTTACACTGCAGGTGTGTCATATAATGCTTTGCAACTCTATAGTTAGCTATTGCTAGCCCGCCCGAGTGATCTGTGCCTACCTTATATTTGAGGTAGAATAGCATAGTGATGTAGATGGCTGCTAGGGAAACAAAGGTCACATAGAACCACAGCTCATACCCCAGAACTTCTGCTAAAACCGTTGTGGAATGATCGACATTGCCATTCGATTTTTGAACAACTCTAATATAGCACCACCCTGCACGACAGTAGAAATGGGTATTGACGTATGCATGGACTGCATTATTCACAGACCTATATCTGCTCCTTCGCCAAACCCCAAGTATGTCGGTTTCACCAGTCCAAACCATAGCGTCAGTGTCAACGGTACACCCCAGCAGATGGGATAGTAGAAGAACAACAGGTAGCGCGCGACGTCCGTTCGCTTTAGCACTATGACCATTAGCATATAGAAACCCAGCGCCAGCGTCCAGAGAAACGACGCGAGCGTCCCCAACATCGTGAATCCTCCCTGCACTTTGCACAGGGTGTCTTGCTCCGCAGTAGAGTAGTTGAAAGCGTTGCCGCTACCATTTCCGTCGCTATTGTGCGGGGTTTCGTAGTTTTCCACCTGCAACGCAGCCAGACCGACAAAGTGGGATGCGGCTACGGTCATGTCGGCCAGGGAGAGGTTCACCAACTGCTGCCGGGCCACCGTCCGCAGGTCTCGGAATGCGACATAGGTGGCGATGATCAGTCCCGCTCCCAGGATCGACAGTAGGCACGTTATCCCCGATACCACCTTTAGAGCGAGGATAAAGCCTGCCTCGTCGGTCATGCTCCCAAAAACACCTCTGTAGCTCAGCTAGCTAGTGTGCATCTAGCCCCACCCCCTTTGCACATGCTCATCGTCAAATTGCAAAACGAACGAGCGACTGTACACGCGGCGTGCACGGAGCTCCTTCCCGTGTTTTGCCTACATAATATTTCCAGGCGTGCAGTGGAGGATAAAGCTCAGACGGCCGGCAATGCTTAGCTAATGAACAAGCCCCCTCCATCCCCTTTGAATGAGCGCGAGCTACTACTACTACGCAAATCCGATGTGTGGCAGAACGGCCAGCGGGAGATGTGCAGTCCCAGTCGCTAGCAGTGTCCTGGTTGCAGCTGGAATCTACGCCATGCTAACCATGTTTTTCTTTGACATGGAGTTGAGGGCCACTCTGGTGGCCAGGCGATCTGACGATCTCCCGCCCTGGCTCCTCCCAGAGGGAACGCTGGGTGCCGAAAATCGCGGGGGCGATGCCAGTAGACCCATCCAGTTGAGTGCTAGAGATGGCAGCTCACCCAACAACAGCTTTTCTGTTTCTGAGAGACCGACAGCCAAGTCAGCCGCACAGACTGACAGACTGACAACTTCTGACGGTGGAGCCAACGCCTCGTGTACGTGGGTAGATTTGAAAGTACAGGGCCCACCTTACTTTCTGACTGCTGTGTTGATTGTGAGAATTTACGAGAAGGATCTGTCTGAGCTGACTTCACTGGATATGAAAAACTGGCTGTTTTACATCCGCTACGCTGGAGTTGAGCATGTATATGTGTACGACCTGTGGACCCTGCCTGGAGAGTCGCAGAAGGAGCAGCTGGAGGTGTTTGTCAGGGAAGGCTTTGTCACCTATTTCGACCGGCACGAGACGCACCCTTTTGAATTGGAACGCTCTCAGCACTCCAACTACCAACACTGCATTGACAATTTTGGGAAGGACACAAGATGGCAGGTGGCCATCGACATAGATGAGTACCCATTTGCTCTGAGCGACACAGAGCCCGGGTTCCTAGCTCGCTACATCAAGAAATTCAAGGAGAAACACCCAGCCGTGTCTGAAATCACGATGGAAAATTTTCTCTATCTTGGACAGAAGAACAATTCGAGGGGAGCTCCTCTTTGACAAACTGTGGAGACGCACACACAGCCCAGCAAACAACCTGGTGAAGCCAATCTACAGAACGGCAGACGTTAGAAAAGCGATAGTGCACCATAACAACATGGGCAGGGGGGAGTCAAAGACTGCCCCAAGGAGTGAACTGAGAATGAACCACTACTGGGGGGCCAGGCTCCAGAACTGGGGACCTGACACTAAGGAGACCCTGGCCAACACTGAGGAAGACCGTGGAATGGAACCAATCGTAGCCTCTTTTAAAATGTGCAAGAGATACATCCAGCATTATCTTGTAGCTCATGCTCCATAAATCTTAGCTGCACATTCTTATACACACGCAAAAATGTTGATGCATTCCAGAGACTGGTCTGCAGTGAATCTGCATTAAAATAACATTAATTCCCACGCCACCCTGGGCAGCAAAAATGTGATTAGCAGCTCGCGCCTATGCACTGTTTGCGCATGCGTACAATTTACTGTGATTTCTGATCTGCTGGGCGTGTGCTGCTTTTTGACAACCCCAAGGCAGTATGGAGATGAGGGACAACAACTGCAGCTCTGACTCCATTTACCAGAAGAGCAATTACGTTCGCGGGGTGTCCGGGGCGAGCTGCGCGGCGTCACTCGTGGGCTCCGTCCTCATAATCCTCTCCTACATGTGCTTCAAGAGGCTGCGGACCAAGGTGCGGGAGATACTTGTCCACCTCTCCGTGGCCGACTCTGGCGTCGCAGCCGCCAATCTGGTGGGAATCGTCGTCTACTTTGACAGATTCTACGACGTCCAGTGCGACGACGAAGGAAAAGTGTACAACATAGTTCCTCCTCAGCATCGAATCACAATCCTGTGCAACGTCCAGGCATTCTTCGCCCTATACTTTACTCTCAGCTCGATACTGTGGACAGTGTCGCTGGCAGTCTATCTCTACTTTCTCCTGGTGCACCACGGGACCTCCAAAGCCAGGCTATTCCTCATGTTTGCCTACTTTTTCTGCTACGGCATGCCTCTCTTGCTCACACTGTGGGCAATGCTGACTTACAAACTGGGCTACTCTCCATACAACTCTGCTGGCTGGTGCAGTGTAATACTTGTTAACCCCGTATACCCTCATCAGAGGGATATATTTATGGGGATCATTGGTTATGATATGTGGATCTACCTGGCTCTGGTTCTGGTGTCTGTTCTCTACTTTGCCATTAGAGCATTCCTCCGAGAAGAGGTAATCTTATTCACCTGTGTATAGCTACACATTGTACAATACTGTACTATGCTAACCTAAACCTCAAACAGCATGTGACACAGTCTGCATGTGGAGCATTGATACTCTGGGCTACAATAAGTGCAGTAGTGATGATATCCATGTTTGTAATGTACCCATTGTTATCCACTGCCTAATAACGTTGTGTGTCTCTGAACAGCTTGAAAGAACAAAGAACTATGTACCAAAGAAGCAGTTCTGGAAGGCGGTCAATGTCCTCGAGTACAAGTTTCTCTCCATTCCTATTGCCTTCTTCCTCCTGCGGATGTGGACCTGCATCATAAACCTCTATGTCTACAGTGACAACCCTGGACGTATACCCCAGGCTCTCGTCTACTTGTCTGTGAGTATATTAGATTACCGTAGTAAAAGCATACAGTATCCACACTGCAGCAAGCTATGTAATTACCATACAGATTATACTGCAATAAAATTGTTCTGCAGGGAGTGGGTGACTCTGGACAGGGATTTGTCAATGCAGTTCTATTTGTTCTGCTCACGAAGCAAGTCCGTGACTCATTTCTCCAGCTCATCTGCTGTAGCAGGTCATGCAGGTGTCCTGTCAGAAACAAACCAGACCACACGCCGACTACTTCGGAGAACAATTCCCAGCCTAATGAAGGGGCCCCTCTCATTAACAGTCCTCAGAAGATGTCGTGTCACATTGCATCTCGTTCCATGACCAGCAACTCTAGATCTGGTGTCATCACTCCAGATCCACTCACTACTTCTCATGAGTTCATGGGAAGCCGTAATCATGTAATAAGCTAATTACTTGAAAGTACAAACCTTTGGCACATTGCACACGCGTGGTACCGCTAAATATAATGGTCTGGTCGTGGTCTGTATTGGGGTCATGAATGGCTGTGTAAACTGTTTTTATACAGGCACCACACAGCTACTTGCACTTTTTTCTAGTGGGACATATATACAGCTAATTTTGGCTTATAAGGTTTCATGGTTGCTGAAGTATATACCATCAAAACGGGAAAGCACGACAGATCAACGTAGCGCAAGCGCTAAGATACGCACAAAAACATTATTACAGTTGCCATATATGTTTCTAGGAGCTAAACCATTTCAGATGACAGTCAGGCAACACCTATAGTTAGATTATCCTCAGCAGTCTTCAGCCAAGTCCACACAGAATCCAGTCAGAGGATCAGGCAACTTTCTTTTTCAGGTGTCCCTTATTCAGAAGTAATGGTACAAAAATTTATAGAGAGATGCCCTATATTCATCTTTGGAGGTTCAACTGTGTACAGAGTTTTGAGACAATCTACTGTCCATGATTCCTGCCAGAGCATCCAGTCAGATGATCCTCAGCAGTCTTCGGCCAAGTCCACTCAGCTCCAGTAGTCAGTGAGATGGTTGCAGCTACAGGTGAAGTTCAAAAGAGGATCTTCAGTCAGCTTCAGCACCAGCCACCGGCTTTAGTCTCAGCAGCAGTAGTGAGTGAGATGGATGAACACGTGAAGTTCTCAACAAAGGATCTGCTGGTGAAGTTCTCAACAAAGGATCCGGTGGAAGTTTTCGACAAGAGCTGTCTCTACAGAGGATTTGCTGGTGAATTTCTCTGGTGAAGTCCTAAACAGAGAATCAGGTGAAGTTCCCTGGTGAAGTTCGACAGAGGATTCGGAGATGTTTGACAGTAGATCATCTTTATATAGCAAGGTCTTTATTTAGCTCAGCATCAGCCATTCTGTAGGCTACCATTCAGCCAGTACTCCACTCCGCTCCAATCATGACTGTGGAAAGGGAGAAAGATTGGGCGGGCGGGAGGGGGCCAAATATGCGACAATACCTTCGCGTGGGTTTTGGCTGTGCAGCCAACAGCAAAGACTTAGGACTCGTCTGCACAGGTCATGCCAGGCAACCAAACTTGTCGCATTGAGTCAGCCAGCTCACCTCTGGCTCTCTGGGTGAGTGACTGGCTCATAAACCATACCCTCCCACCCGCCCTCCAAACATTAATTAAGAAACAGTTTTCTCTGGACTGTTGAAACAGTCTCTCTGATGGTTCTGAAGGTGATCGTCCTTCTCTAAAGGAAAGGTGAATTACTACTGTTTTAAAAGCACTACCTACATTTTTTCTCTTTTCACAGTCACGAACGAATGAAGCTTGAGCTGTGTGGAGTGTAAAATGGCTGCTGAGCATACTTTCATCAAAGATCCTCTGTCGGGCTGAGCGAACTTCACTTGTGCAACTATTTCAGTCACTGACTGCTGCTGAGACCTACGTAAGTGGACTGACTGAATGGCCGATGCTGAGCTGACTATATACCATTTTTACGGAAGATCATCTGTCAAGTTGAGAGAACTTCACCACATACTAGTCTATTACACACCGATTCACACACGCAATGTAGCGCAAGCGCTTGTATGCTAATCATCCACACTGCCACTGCACTGCCAGACAACACGCGCTTGCCACAGATATTGCATGCTGCTTGACGTCGTGCTGGTCACGCCTTTGCAAACAGCAGCAGCAGCAGCTCAGGAAAGCCAAAGAGCTGGAGGTAGCTGCCCATACGATGGCCTGGAGCGAGGAGAGAGTAGTGTGCGGCGAAGACCAGGATAGCCAACCCCTGCGTTGGGAGGGCGGCGTCCCATTCAGAGTTCTGGTGGGGATCGCTTGCGTCCTATCCATGTTCGGGGCGACGCTCATCATCGCCAGCTACGTCTTCTTCAAGAGCCTGCGGAACCGTGCCCGACTCGTCCTGGTCCACATCTCCCTCATGGATCTGGGCACGGCCCTCACTAAATTCGTCGGTAATGCCGTCTCCTTCGACCGCTACTACGTCTCCTACAACGGCTCCTGCACAGTGTACCACTCCCCACAACATGACCACATCCAGCCATTGTGCGAGGGCCAGGCCTTCTTTCTCCACTTCTTCACGCTGGGCTCAGTTCTCTGGACGACTGTTCTCGCAGTCTACCTCTACTTTCTACTGATGCACCACCAGACCTCCTATGCCCATCGCTCCCTCCAGGCCTCCTACTTTCTCTGCTACGGTCTGGCCCTGTGTGTGAGCCTGTGGCTGCTCCTCTCGGGGAAGCTGGGCTATGGAGGCAACAGCTACTGCGGCCAGGTCGTCAGTGATCCTATGACTGGTCGTCTGAATCAGTACGCAGCCGTGTTTGGCTATGATCTCTGGGCCTATTTCTCCATGACGTTTGTCCCTGTGCTCTACCTAGCTGTTCACCTCTACCTCAGAGATGTGGTACGTGTGCTGGAGTGTATGTGTTGCTGTTAGCTATATTGCTCTCTGTTACTGCTCTCTTGTAGTTAAAGAAAAGCAAACACTATCTCCGTGACGGAGAGGAGAGATTTAGAGAGGCGCTGACGATCCTTGATTACTGGTTTTTCCTCATCCCACTCATGTTTACTCTCCTGCGAATGTGGACCTGCATGCAGATTCTCTTTGAGGTCTACATCCAGTTGAAAGGAGTGCCCCCTCAAATTAAAATCCTCGTCTTTTACCTCTCGGTTAGCAGTGTATGTAATGCCAATAATATAGTGTTTGTCCACATGCAATAATTACCCATCACCTTTTTACTTGTCAGTTGCAAATCCCTAACGAATTTTTAGGGAATTGGAGATTCATCATCAGGCCTCGTTAACGGATTCCTATACGTCCTACTCACCAAGAGGGTTCGGAGGACAGTGCTAGTTAACCCCTGCAGAAGCTGTCGTGGAAGCAGCAGCACTAGCTGTAGCAGAGACAAACTGCCCCTACTACTGGGTGGTGGTAATTGTGGAGGAGCTAGAGTGGTGGGAGGGGCCAGTTTGAACGCCCCATCCTGCAATAAAATGAGGGATGACGGAACATTGGGCGACAACTCTGAGATATTCACTCCTGCCTCTCTCACAGAGAGTGGCCAAAGTCTACGTTAGACCACCCTATTATGGCATATATACGGTTTTAGTGTTACAGGTATTATTGTGGCTGGCTGGTGTGTTGTAATTGTTCTGCAATATTTTTTTTGGGCGGGGCTGATAGCTGCGCATGCGCATAAATCGCGTAAACGTTTTACGAACGCGCGGTCGTTTTTCTGACGCGGTGGTGGGGAGCGACTGTGTGGTGAGTGTCTGGAAGTCGGGAGAAAGAGAGAAGCAAGTTAAGAGGCTTGTGAAACAATGGCGGAATACCTGGCCTCTATCTTTGGAACGGAGAAGGACAAGTGAGTTTCTCGCCGTTTACTCCAATTGGTGCGCATCTCCTTCAAACTCTCGCTCGCTCTACCAAAACACCTAGGGTCAACTGTTCTTTCTACTTCAAGATTGGGGCGTGTAGACACGGTGACCGCTGCTCTCGACTCCACAACAAGCCCACCTTTAGTCAGGTTTGCTACTGACTGTGGCTGTGTATACGCTATGCACACTTTTACACTCCCTCCCTCCCTCCCTCCCTCCCTCCCTTATGCACTCATACACAGACCATTCTGCTCCAGAACATGTTCCAGAATCCCAATAACCAGACCCAGAACCCAGGAGTCCAACCATGTGAGTTGCCCACCAACACGTGATTGTAGCCCAAACTCACCTCTGTTTACTGTGCCCCACTAGTGACCACAGAAGAAGAGCAGAGGCGATTCGATACATTCTTTGAGGTAATAATTCATGCCTTGATTGATAAGTAGAAGACTATCCCTCTCCTTTCAGGATGTTTTTGTGGAGTGCAACGAAAAGGTTAGTTCCCTGCTATAATTAAATTGCAGTAAAAACTCTTTTAGCTATGAGTCCTGCACCTTATTATAACCAACTGCTGCACATGTTCACGTCTGTAGTATGGAGCTATTGAGGAGATGAATGTGTGTGATAATCTGGGGGATCATCTGGTGGGGAACGTCTACATCAAGGTATGTGTTGTACGCCAATGTTAAACTGCCACGTGTGCTTCAAATGGCTATCGGGAAGGTATATAGAGATTCAGTGTTGTGAAAGTAGACCGTCTCCCACCTCAGTTCAAGGATGAGGAGAGTGCGGAGAAGGCAGTGGTGTCTCTCAACAACAGGTGGTACAACGGACTGCCCATCCACGCAGAGCTGTCTCCCGTCACTGACTTTAGGGAGGCCTGCTGTCGGCAGTATGAGATGGGGTATGCCACTCACACACACTGTCTACAGTGGCACGAGGCCTGTTTTCAGGCTTTATGGGGCAGAACTGAGCGTTCTGAATCAATCAGTAGAGGCCTTCTAGGGGGAAGGGGGTCATGCTAGTTACATGCAAATGCACACACTTTCTTGCTCTAGCATAATAATCATTGGCGAGCAAAGTGAGCCAACCTAGTCGTCCAAATTGCATGATTTTTTTAACTATTAGTCAAACACTGTCTCCAATTCAACACCTCTAAGGAAAAGACTGCCAGTATATATGCATACTTTGTTCAGTCTGGCAGTCGTGTATGTAAACATATCCCAACGTCTTTCCTTGTTATAGGGAATGCACAAGGGGAGGGTTCTGCAACTTCATGCACCTGAAGCCTATCTCCAGAGACCTCTAGTGAGTGCTCCTGTTCCTTCCTATTTCCCCCTCTCACCGGTGTGTGTGTGTTGATGTCCCTGCCTCAGTCGCTACCTGTACCCTCGCAAGAACTACCACCGCAAGTTCTCCCGCAGTCGGTCTCGCAGTCCACACAGGTCTCTCCTTTCCCTCCCTCCCTCCCTCCTTCCTTTCGTATCAATCAATCGCACATATCTCTCCCCTTCCTCCTCTATCTCCTCCTTCCCTTATGTCCTCTGCTTCCCTCCCTCTGCAAGGGACAAAATTGTTGGCCCCACACTGTCCCTTGTTCAGAGGTTCCACTGTAATGACAACATACTACTTCTTTCAACGCATTGCTGTAGATCTCGAAGTCGTTCTCGCTCACCACGGAGGAGACGCTGAACTGCTTCCAGAATCCCTCTCTGGAACTCTTGTACAATCGTTGGTATTTCTATGTGCATGAACTAACGAACGGAAGTTGTTTATATTTCTGTTTACATTATACAATAATGTATTGGCATCATGAACTACAATGTGGCGATGGGATGGAGAGTCTGTTAGTTTTCCTTCTCCATCACCCCCACTACATAAACTGTTTCTGGTGGTTTTGAGTCCAGATCAGTAATCTCACTGCCATCTGTTCTCTCCACTCTTAGAACTTTGAACCCTGTGTTGGGGAGGGGGTTTAGAATTAGGGTTCGTTCTGCACCTTTTACTGCCATTATTCGTTCTGTACCGTCTGGTTGTCCCGGTAGCCCCCTCAAAATGAACTCCAACTTGCCGATGTTTGCACTGAGGGTGGCTATGACGGTCGTATCCCCCTCCACGCTGTAGTGAAGCTTCACCAGCGGCATAGCCAATTCCCGGGAGCGCGTTAATTGGAGTTATAAACATGCGACACGCCCTCGAAAAGACACTCTGATCTGGACAGCGCAAGCAAGCTCCGAAGATCTCCCGGATTGGCCTTTGGTGAGTAGTCTACCGGGCCGCCTGTCCTCTTGCTCCAATCTCTCCACAGACTAGGACGTGCTGCGCAGCTCCATCTCAGTCATGTCCCTGCATCTACTGCTGCTGCACGAGCTCCACGAACGGTCGTCTGACGCCGTCTCGTCCGAGTCACCGACGTACAACTGGTCCACCAACGCCAGCACCGTCGACCCTCTGGAGGACAAGAAAGTCTGGCTGCGAGTGGTGGTGGCGAGCGTGTCCCTTCTCTCGATGATAGGTGCTCTCCTTATAGTCCTCTCCTACGTGTGCATCGCCAGCATCAGGACAAGGTCGCGGGAGATCCTCGTGCACCTCTCCCTGGCCGACTTTGGCGTGGCCTGCGCCAACTTTGTCGGGGTGGTCGTCGATTTTGACAGGTACATCAGGACGTGTCACGAGAGCAGCAACCACCACTGGTGCGACGACGTGCACCACCTCTGCACGGCGCAGGCCTTCTTCGGGGGGTTCTCAACCATAGCCTCAATCCTGTGGACCCTCTCTCTCTCGGTGTACATATACCTCCTGGTGGTGCACGAGCCGCAGAGACTCCACACCAAGGCCGTCTACTTCTTCTACCTGTTCTGCTGGGGGATGCCCCTGCTCATCTCCCTCTGGCTGGTACTCACAGGTAAATTAGTCATAAAGGCAGAGTAGTACTGGGGGCCCATAGACCAGAGCAGCCAGGTGTACGACTGGGGTTTCTTACCTCCAGACACCTTGACTTATACCACTGCCCCTAGCACCACAGAGATTATTCCCTCCCCAGGACAATTTTCAAACCATTACTCAATATAGCAGTCCCCAGTTTCATTGTTGTGCACACCCAGAGAAGGAGGAACTGTTGCATAGTCGTGTGCTCGCTGCCCGCTTGTGTGACAAATGTAGCTACAAGGTGCACACACAGGCAGACCCATGTTTGTCGAACACTAGATGCCATTTGCAACATTTTTATATCCTCCTACCCTAATGAGCAATGTGGGTATATACTATGGGAGAGAACATCTACTTTACATTGCTGCCAACACACTTCCTAGCATTGAGAAATGCTAAATGCAATAAAAGTTGATGTAGTGGGGGAAAACGGTGCTAACCTTCCAAAAATGCATCATAGTGATGTCTATTAAGCATGTGCATGCAGTTCGGTACCTTTGCTTCAGCTTTAGAGACACCAAATATTACACACAATGCAAGTTATTGCTGTGTCTCTGAACCCCTCAGGTCGACTGGGCCACTCTCCTCACGGAGGGTCCGGCTGGTGTTCTCTGAAGATAGAGCAGGAGAGCCGTTCCACTGGTATTCTGATCACCGTTCTCGGCAACGACCTGTGGATATACCTCACTGTCGTTGTGGTCACCGTCCTGTACCTCACCACTCACTGCCACATCAAACATCATGCCTATGTAAGTGAGAGGTGTTATACTGAGGGGCTTTATAGGAGAAACGTATGCACTCAGTGTTATTGTATATTATAGTCACAATTGTGCGTTTAACAGTGTGCGTGCCTCATACCGGGAAATTTTTGGAGTCACAAAATTCCCATCAAATCACCTTCTGCACTGCAAAAGAACAGCGGATAATAGTCACAAGGCAGTGATGGCACAAGGACTATAATTATATAGACCATGGTTCTAGAGCAAAAGCTAGTGACAGTGTGTCCATAGACCACACTTCAAGAGCAAAAGTGAAACACACCCTGTGGTTCCCCATAATACGCAGTCTTAAACTGAATGCTCAGCTGGTTTAATGCAGTCAAGCAGGGGGCCAACGATGATTATTTTATGTTCAGCTCAGTATATATATACTCTGTTTATTATCACCCTCTCCTTCTCTCCTCTTCTCCTCCCGTCGGCCTCCTGCTGCAGCTACAGAGCACACTGCAGTCGCGGCCCCACAGCTCCTCAGTGGTCACGTCAGTGGACATCAAGTTCCTCCTGATCCCCCTGGCCTTCCTCCTCCTGAGACTGGGCAGTATGGTGGTCGTCATTGTCTACGTCTATGCACAGGCTACCATATCTCTCCTAGCAACTTACATCCTCCTCTGTATAGCTGTAAGTATGTAAGTATGTGTACAACTGGATCAAAAACATGCCTGCAAACAGTAGAACACTACAATTTAGGGCATGCACCTTTTGTTAGCTTACTCATAATGCCAGATCTGTCTCTCATCATTAACCACAGTTAACCTTCCCAATAATGACACACAACCCTAACTTGGTGTGCAGTTTTCAGAGCCTCCAGCTTTACAAATCAATTCGTAATTTGTACTATACTCTTCGGCTTCGGGTGAAAATCTAAATGGAAGAGAACAGTGCTCCAGATTGAGGCGTGGCAAGTATCACCAAATAGCGTGTAGGTGTGCACAATAAATGGAAAAGTGATTTGCAGATTGCGTACAGATAGCTTTCAAGGCTTGTTGGAGGAACTGCATTTTTACTGCTTCCTGCCAAGAGTACAGTACTTCATTCCGTACAGAAAGGAACGTTGCACGAAATATAAATCTTTTCCTTATGACATGCTCACTGTACATTATATATACACCTCTCAGGGCATTGGAGATTCTGGGCAGGGATTTGTGAATGCCGTCCTGTTCTGTGTGTTCACGGCCAAGGTGAGAGAGAAGTTCAAGATCGGACTCGCCAGACTCCGCCACTGTCCCTGTTGCAAGAGACACCCCTACAATTATGACCTCCAGTACTCCACAAGCACCAACTATTCGACCACCGAATCACACACCAATACGAAAATGAAAATGGCTCAGAGTCCGTGATTGAGAGTGCCACCCTTTATATTTGTAATTCTCGCTCCAAATTTTTATACCATATCGGTGTTGTTTCGTTTATACGCATGCGCATGACTACACACGTGGTGCGCGTGCGCGTGTGGGAGAACCGCAAGCTCTGTGATCGTGAGTGTCTAGCCGGGAACTGACGGAGCTGTTAGCTCAGACGTGCTCCTGAGGCATAGCCATGATCTGTATCATCCTCGTAGCCGGTCATGGCGCTCTGCTGGAGCAGGAGATAAGCGCCCAGGTAAAAAACATTACCTACCAGCCACGCCCTCTCTGGGCATTACAGTGGAACCTCCGAACATGGGACACTATGGAGCCAACGATTTAGTCCCTTGTAAAGAGGTCGTCCCTATCTCTGAGTAATACACTAAGGTATATTAGCAATGGGTTGAAACAAGTGTCCTTTGTAAAGACGTCATCCCCATCTCTCTTGTCCCAGTGTACTAAGTTGACCAGACCCTCTCTATGTAATACCCAGTCTGCAGGGTCCTACTCCCATCTGGTGGGTGTACCGAAGGCCCTCCTCCCGGCCTCCACGGACCAGTACGGAGACACCATCCTGGATTGCTGGTGGACAGCTCTGAAAAGGTCCGAACCTCCTCCACTGGAGTACGTACACCATGAACACACCCACACACATACACACACAAGTCACCAGTACACTTGAATCGGTGTTATTCTACCCTTTTGTGTGTGACTGAGGATGTGATCGTCATTTGTGTAATCTTGCAGTCGTCAGCAGTTCAGAGAGGTCTACCTGGTGACTAACGCTGCCAAGTGAGAGCTTATGCATAGTTTTGTATATACCTGAATCATAGTGGGATGTATGCATGCGGTGATGCTGCTGATGCCTACTGCGCAGTTTTCGTTAGGTGTAAGATTGTTGATTCACAGAATTTCCGATCGTTGAGTATTGGGTGTAAAATTTTTCATCACAGGATTTTGTGATTGTGAATACGTGACAGTCGCACTACACAGTATGTTCTTGATATGTGTGCTGTTAGTCATTCACAGAATATGCGATAGTATTTAAAGTGCATCCCAAAAAATGTACACGGTGCAGTGCAGTATGTTCTTGCTGTCTTCGTGTAGATTTAAGTATTACGAGCGATGGGCTTCAGCACACGAGTTCCCCTTCCAGAATATCATCAACGATGGCTCCACCACTCCTGATAACAGGTACGTATATACTTAGTGTCATAAAGATGTATCATGCTATACATGATGAAGACCTAAACCATAATCATACAACTGAACAGTTGAGACCGACTGACAACTGTATATTAGAGACATGCAGCATTCATTCGCGCAGCGTCTATTGTATGATTGTGTGTTGGTAAAGTCTGTCTTTGACTATTGTGTGTTACATACAGTTTAGGAGCCATTGCTGACCTTGACCTGGCCATTCGGAGCAAGAATATTGAAGACGATGTCATGGTGGTATGGCCCATACAGCAGACAGCCCTCTCTCTCTCTCTCTCTCTCTCTCTCTCTCTCTCTCTCTCTCTCTCTCTCTCTCTCTCTCCGCTCTCTCTCTATCTCTCTCAGTATTGTTGAAGGAATGTGGCAGTACATAGGGGCTAAATTTAGAAACTGTTACTAAAATCGGAAATCCTTTCGACCGGCGCTATCCATCTTTTAGTAACATTTTTGTATGTGTATGTGTACATACTGTACCATTCCCTTTAACCTATACAGTGTCTGTAATACCGTGCAGGTGTCTGGTGACATGCTCTTCAGCCATAACTTTGATGTGGGACAAGTCCTAGACTACTTCAAGCTCCGTGTACGTTGACTCACATACTTGAACAAAACCCCAGTCCAGAGAGTTAAGGTGGCCTCGTGTGTGCCATAGTATTGTATCGCGTGTATCTACGTACTTATACCACAGAAGGGAGATTTGGCTATATACTACGAGCTGGGAGAAGGGGAGGACCCGAGGAAGAGAGGAATTGTGGAAGTGGACCACACCACTGGCAGGTGGGCAAGTTTTGCAGTGTAATGTGTCGATTGCGGAGGAGACTCGCTAATGTGGTGTTTGTTAGTTTTTTAGATGTGAAGATCTGCTAATAACCGTTGCCTGCCTTCTTCCTCCTTCCCTCCTTCCTTCCCTCCCTCTCTCTCTCTTCCTCCGTCCGCCTCTCCCCTCTCTTCTTCCCTCCCTCCCTCTCTCCCCACCTCCATCCTCCCCGTCTTGCCTCCCTCGCTGCTCAGAATCACCAACTTCCTGGAGAAGCCAGAGAGCCACGAGACGGAGTCCCGTCTAGCCAGCCCCGTCTTCTACTGCCTCCGCCGCAGCTCTGTCCAGTTCCTCATCGCCTACAGTGAGACTGTCCCGGACAGGAAACACAGTGCCCTCGGACACTTCATGGTAAGATTACCACCATTCTCGTACTCTACAAGAGTATGCAGGTATAGCGACCAATTTTCATGCAAGTCTCGAGCTATTATGCTCGACAGAAATGGTCAAATGATACGATAGATTGTTATTTATGAAACCTCATAACTTGCCGATCTTCCTTGGAAATTGTACACTCCACAAGAGAATAATCTTTAGTAATGCAGCAACTGACAAAAGAATGGCTATTTTGACACGTTCAGAGACTGGCTATGCTGGTAAACTAAAGGCTATTGTGACTCACCTGAGCCATCGAAAAGTAACAAGCATTGAACTAAACTGTTGCAAAATTCGAGCTAAACAAGCTAAATTTCTCCCCCCACCATCTACCTGTCCCTGTACTTCTCTATAATTATCAGTCGTGGCTGGTACAGCAGACAACAGTGTACGGGATGAAGCTCCCGTCAACGTTCCAGTTGATAGGTCAGGTCGGGCTGGAGGAGTACCGTCGTGGGGTCCAGTGGTTTGAGGAATCCCAGCTGACCTCCAGGACCAAGGCCGCACCCATCACCTACCGCTGCTATGCCAGGTGAGTGGAGGAGGGAGGGAGAGGGGGGATGGGTATATGAACACGGAATTACCTGCTGTGCACAAACCCTTGTCTCTCGAATTCATAAATAATATGGGAGAACAAATTTCACAGGTTTGACACCTATGTCCATAATAGTAATAGTAATAGGCCATTTGTACGTAGGGGCAAAATCTCCATAAAATAACTATGGATTTGAAATGGTCATTCAGGAATGTTTCCCATGTATGTACTGTTGTCGGTAGAAACGGTGAATTCTCAACTCACATCCACGATTCCTCCGAACAACCTGACACTAACTGTATAGCCCACCATTGTGTGTGCTCTATACTACAGGGTGGGGTTGATAGGAAACCCGTCTGACGGGTTCTACGGCAAGACAATCTCGTTTACCATCAGCAACTTTTGGGCCGAGGTCACCATCACAGAGTCCTCTCGACTGGTGAGCCACACCCACTTCACTCCACTCCACATTTGCCTCCCCCCAACACACACCCACACACTGGTAGAAAATGTTCAGATAACCGTACTCTTCCAGGCAAGTATATCAATCCATGAAAATTCTTCCCTGCAAAAAAATTGTCAAAAAACCAATGGTCTATCAAAGATTAGATTGTTATTCTTGAAAACTTCAAAACTTGCAAAAATTATGCAATGAAGAGTGTGGCACTCTGTATATACTGGGCCGTTTTGCCAACTTTAGTCCCTTGAGGTGCGTGTATGAACTTCCATATACACCTGGGACCACCGCTAGAGCAATTCGTATTAGTAGGATGACTGGTTGGTCAACAGCAGTCCGTACTTAATCCCCTATTGATGACATGCTTCAGCTCTTTTCTTCCATTGCCAATGCTCCCCTGCACGTGCCTTTGACCCCTAAGCCAGCCATGAGCAATGAGCTACAGCTGTGTGTATGTTTCATGGTCCATTGATGAGCTAATGTCCCAGCCAGAACGTGCACATGTCTGTCTGTCGTGGGCAATGGGCTCTATGCTTGCCACACACACGTACATACATACATACTGTATACAGTCCTGTCCACTCAGTCAGAAATACACCTCCAGTGCTACCGGACCGTGTTCTCTATTTCAATGTAACGTACTATTGGTGGGTGATCAAACATGAGTGTGAAAATTTTTATTTCTGCAGTTTTGCATGTATTTAGAGTTAATGAAACGTTACAGTATGGACAGTGCAAAGATGTGGAGGGTAGGATACATGAGTCTTCTATCAGTGCTATGTTGGTGGACGGTGAGTGGTGACAGTCATGCAGAGGTGTCTTCATACAAATATTGGGAACACAGTCTCTTTGCTCAATGTAGTGCCACAGCTTAAGTTGCTCGACTCTCGGTATCAGTTGGTGTTGTGTTGTGTCGTTTGTAGAAATTGAACCTCCATCCTCTGAATGACCCGACTGAGTTTGGCAGCCTCTCTGATCTCTACCTCGTCAGTCGCAAGGAGGGGTGAGGAGTGGGTGTGTGTCTCCACATTCTTTGACCCCTCCCTCCTCTTTCTCTTATTCTCCTCTCTCCGTCTCCGTTTGTCCTGTCTTCCTTCGTTATTGTGTATGTTTGTTTTGCACCCTCCCTCTGCCCCTTCTCCTCTCACCATCTCTCTGTCTATTGTGTAGACGTTTTAACTCTCTTCTTCTCCCTCTCTCCCCTCTCTTCTTCTCCCTCTCTCCCCCTCTCTTCTTCTCCCTCTCTCCCCCTCTCTTCTTCTCCCTCTCTCCCCCTCTCGGCCCTCCTCCCCTCATCCTCTCCTCTGTGTCCTTGCAGCTATCTCGGTGGACTCAGGCTCCTCCAGGCTACCTGTAAAAAGTTTTACCAGTACTGCGCCCAGCACGGGTCAGTGTGAGCCACGCAACTCCATTACTGTCTATACCATAGAGGCGTGTTCACAATATTGGCTGTGGTGTCGTGGTTACTTCGAAAGCTAGGCTCGAAAAACACTAAAGTACATAGCTTGCGTTGTGATGCAACAAACGCTTGAATAAAAGTCTAGTGTATTCCTACTTCGTAACACACAAGGGCTTGCAATCAACCACCTTTACCCTGCCAAGCAAAGGGCAATTCAACCCACACGGCTCTATTATCCCTACTGTAGTGTATGTGTCATTGTGAGCGATGCTGCCCTACTGTATATACCAACATTGTGAGCATGTATACCTATTATCCCTCCAGCTATATAACCTAATGGGTCAGAGTGGGAAGTTTTATGTATATAGCTCGCGTCAGTATATGAATGGGGTGAAATGGTGTCCTCTTTTACTACCGGGTGTCCATATCCATTCCTTTGCTTGTCTTACAATGTGTTATGTAATTCAATCTCTTCATGTCTTACTGGAGTGCATTTTTCATCGGCATGTGTCGTCATGTGGTTTACATTCTGCAGAATAGCACTGGGACGGAGGAACTTTGCACTGCAGTACGATACAAACATCCCGAGACAAGTGGTTTGTTGTACTAGTGTGGTATTCCTTCATATTGCCGTTGTGTCACTGGTGTATGGGACCTTTGAGTAGTGAACATGGTTCATCCTATTATCAGTGTGCGTACTGAGACATTTTTGGTTGTTTGGGCTTTTTGTTGCTTTTGTTGCTTTTGCCATTTCAGTAGCTTACATGCATACACCATTATGATAGGGTGTCTCGCTAAAGTGTGCATTCGTATTCACTGGCTTGCCCCCTGTTCAGTGTCATATTCATATTCACTGGCTTGTCCCCTGTTCAGTGTCATATTCGTATTCGCTGGCTTGCACCCTGTTCAGTGTCATATTCGTATTCGCTGGCTTGCACCCTGTTCAGTGTCATGTCTGACATACTTTCACCAGGAAAGACTGCCCTGCCCGTCTCACATGTTAATAGGCCTGTTTGCCATGAGACCATCTCTCCCACCCCTGTGTTATCACCACCCCAACTCTTACATACACACTTCTCTCAACTCCATTCCCTCTCCCTTTTCGCTCCCTCCCCTCTCTCCCTTTATCGCTCCCTCCCATCTTTCCCTCCCTCCCTCTCCCCCTTCCCCTCTCCTCTCCCCACTTCCCCTTGCCTCTCCCAGGGTCTTGCAGGTAGCAGTGCCATCATCACAGCCACCATGAAATGCCTCCTCAAGTTTTTCAACCTCTCTGCATCAGTCAGTCAATAACATGTCACTTTCACTTCACTCACGCCACACATCACACATAATTTTCAAAGGAGAAACCCTTGCCAGAATGAACCAAAATGTTTTTGCTTTTTGTTTTTTCCCTGCATATGAAAATGACCTAGTCCACAGGGATTTGCAGGAAAAACTTTCACACAGATGGGCTTTCAAAATGTTAAATCCACATAGTTTTCTCCCTCACCCATTGTGTGTGTGTGTCATTCTTTGCCTGCTGCAGGACATGCCGAAGCCACTGCAGCCCAACTTTGTGCTGGACGTGGAGGCCAGTGAGCTGTTCATTCAGGCAGGACTCCAGGACAGAGTCATACAGGTCATATATTATACAGTGGGACCACCCCTCTTAAGTAATGGGACAGAAGATTTAATGCAATGGAATTCCTCTTATCCAGACACTATGGATATTAATACAGTGGAACCCTCGTAACAGGACAACCAAAGAGACGCTATTTATACCCTGTGTGAAGGCTTGTGGCGTACCTGTATAGCGGGAAAATATGGCAGATTGGCCTTCTTTCACACTCATGGAATTACTCACAGTTCACAGTAATATGCTACACACGAAGACTGCCAAGCCAGTTTTAGGCGAAATCAATGGCCGCTCATAATTATTTTGCATTTCGCTCCCTGTTTTTGTTGTGCTGTTGCAGGTGTATGAGGGAGTGGTGTACATGGACTTTAGCAAGTCTCTCATGGAGTCTCAGAGACATGGTCAGCAGTGGTAAACACGTACCCAGGCTCTCTGTGAGAGAGTCAGTAGTATTTATTAGTAGTGAAGGAGTCAGTCTAGTATCTACTGTTTTTTATACACGTGTGTTTAATATCAGTGCCTACAACAATTGTGGATTAATTTGTCCGTATTTAGTCCATTTATGGGCAATTGTTGTTGTGATTAAAGATTGTGTACATCTTTCACATCCCCATTGGCCTTCTCCCAAACTATGTAATTTCACCATCAAAACACGCAATAAGTCATGTGCTGACAACAATCCCTGTCCTCTTTTCCTCCTCCTCTCCCATTTCAGTCATGCCAGGCACCTTACTGATTCTGCAGGCATCAATGTTTACATTATCTTACCTTTGGGCAAGCTGGACAGACGTTTCCATGGTTTTAATAGAGCTATTTCGAATTTTCATACTTACATCTGAAAATCAGCAACATCAACGACGACTACCCACAAACACTGATTCTTCTTCTCCCTCATATAATGTTAGGTAACTATGAGTACCTGCCAGCGGACAAACTGCCTCCCCTGTGGCTGGCCTACCTCAGTGACCCCAGCGACTCCGGCAAGATACACAGCAACATCAAACAGAGATGGCTACAGAGTCAGTCACCATCAGCTATATGCTCTTTTGCCATCCCAAATAATTCTCCATCTCCCTCTCTCCCTCCCTTCTCTTCCTCATTCTCCCTACCTCCCTTCTTCCTTCCTTCCTCCCCACTCCTTATTCCACCCTTCCTTCTCTCTCTCCTTCCTTCCTCATCTTACCCCCCATCCCCTCTTGTCCATTATACAGAGGACAAAGAGGTCTTAGAAGCCATGGACCACTTTGCTGAGTTGACTGACAAGGCAAAGTGAGCCGTAAGACACACTAGCTATCCCTCACATGTCCATGTGTTTCTTGGAGTACCACTCACACTCACCTTCTCCTTTCCCAGAGATGCCATTATGAAACAAGACTATAAACGGTAGGTGCACACCATAATACGTACACACATCCGGCACTTATCATCAGAGGTCCATTGCCATGACGTGATAGTTTGTGTGTGTGTACATTTATAGCACATTTTCTGGAAGGTCTGGGAATGCCTCTTGTGCGTGCTTTGGACATCATGTGCAGCATACACAGACACGCACTATTGGAAGCTGTGAGACATAAATACATGTCTTTTATGGCACACCAGGTCATGTCTAGCAGAATATTAGGTTCGAGTTGTATATATACGTATTGGGGTTTGTATACGAATACTATCATCTGTTTCTTTAGGTTGTCAGCACTGATGGATGATAACTTTGACACACGAAGGTATGACATAATAGGTACATATTACCTACCACGCATACTCAAAGGTAGAGAGATCTCACCAGTCACTGCGCGGGTATTGGTTATGAGGGTGTTAGCACTAGCACAGATACATTTAGCTGCACTGAACACGGTAACGCTGGGTTCACAATATGTTGCAAAGGCTAGTGTGCGAGTGCCATGCCACGTCCCAAGTTACGAGGATCGATTTTGATTAACGGCACGATGCAACGTTGGTGTCTTTCAAGGCAATGAACATCAGTCTAAGGGTCAGTGTGTGGCGTTTTCTGCTGTGTGCAGGAAAATCTACAGAGACCAAGCCCTCGGGGAAGCCAACTTGGAGATGATTGAAATTGCTCGGAAGGTCAGACAACAGCACCACGTCATGTCACAGACTTTGGAGATGTACTGAACGTGAAGTTTAGTGTTTGTGTGCTGACAAATTTCACAGATATTAGCTCGAGCTATTGCTTGTGTAAATTTCCCATAAATGCATGGGTGGTATATGGCAGAAACATTTACAGATGCTGTATGCACACACGTATGCGTTTGGCAGTTCTGGCATGTGAGGTGTTGCGATGATGTAATGTGTTTTTGAAGTGGCCATTTCCTCATAATTAGAGGGAATCCCTGCATGCCTTCCTCTTCCCGTGCAGCATGGCTCCTCAGCCAAGTTCTCAGGCAGCGGAGGGGCAGTAATTGGAATCTGTTTGGACCAGACGAAGAAGGTGGGTTGAAAAAAACACTGAGCAATTTGTTTGTGGAACATTTTCTGCATGCCTCAGTTGCCTATGATGCAAGAGTTCAGATCAAAGGGATTTGTGTTCTGTGACCTTGGAGTCTACACGCCTCAGCTTCCCAGTGATGTGGCTACCACAACCCCTCCCGCAGCAAACTTGTGATGCTGTCACCATTAATTTTTTCTCTCTCTCTCTCTCTTTTTGCCCTGCCGCCATGCGCATGCGTAAATATCTGCGTTTCCGCTTACTGCGCGTTGATTCCGGTCTGGCAGGAAGACGAGTCGGCGAGTCGCTTCAACACCCCAGATCTTTCCAAGTGCCAAGAGCCAGTTGTGCGAATCTTGGATTGTCAGTTCGTGTAAAAGTGTGCAGGAGTTCCTAGAGTTGATTTTTCACCTACAAATTTCTGCGAATCGGAGCTGTGTTGAAGGAGCGCCGCCTTGTTGGCGACCATGTCTCGTGCACAGTTCGATCTTCCGGAGACCCAGGTCTCCAAGGACGTCATAGAGCGCGTACAGTTCTCCGTGTCCAGCAGGAACGCGGGCGCCAAGGTGAGCGAGTGCCTCACGCACGTGTTCGTGTCTCCCTACGCGGATGATCCGTCGGCCGTCAGCTGGCAGTACGTCTCGTCGGGTGTGACGTGCCTCCTGAGGAAGAAAGAGGTGGCCAAGAGCGGACGAAAGCTCGTCTGGACCGTCCACTTATGCCTCTACAACGTCACGTACGGCGTCCTCGTCTGGAAGGGAGCCGTGATGCCCGGCTCGAACTACACGGCCGTCACAGACACGTTCCACGTCTTCGTGATGCAGGAGCTGAATGCGATAGTGGGCCTCTTGTTCGAGGAGTCGTCGCAGGCCAGAGAGTTTCTCCGCGCCTACCTGCAGTGGGACGCCGAGAAGACGAAGGATGAGAGGTCCAAAGGAGGCGGCAGCGGATCGTCCTCGCCAGCACAGTTCAGGAAGGAGATGATCTCCAAGCCGTGCAATTTCCAGCACATCCAGGGCACGCAGGCGCTGGACGAGTGCATCGAGATAGAGAAGATCAAGACAGACATCCAGGCCACTTTCTTTGGCCTGGGATCGGCTCAGGCTAGGAGAAATGTCGAGGCAAAGGGTGGGAAACGGAAGAAGGACGCATGCAGGCCCAGGATACAGCTCCAGAACGTCTCAGTACCTCACAAGGCGTCAGGGAAGAAACGTCACATTGCAGTGGAGACCTGCAAGTCACTCGACATTGATGTGACCCCAGGGCAGCGGCTGGCGCCGCTAGTTGCCCAGGAGAGCCTTCCTGGAGGCATGTCGTTGCGACACTCCATGCCTCCTCAGCACACCGTCTCTCTCCTGCACCACCAGAGCCAGCCGGACCTCCTGGACAACCGCCGAGTGGGGGACGCATCGCCTCCCGCCCAGCCAATGTCCCCACAGTACGACAGTCTCCCTCGCGACCACAACAGCAGCAGCGATGGGTACTCTCCTGCCGGGGAATCCTCCCTCGACCACCACCACCACCTACCACCCCAGACTGTCCCCAGCGATCCACAGTACGACACTCTGCATCTGACAAACGGGAAAGAGCCTCCGTCGCCTGCCAGGACGCCGGGTTCCGTCCCATTACAGAATGGGTCGGACCACGTTGCCCCGACTTCGCCAGTCTACGACGCCCTCATCAGAGTGGACTCCCCGCTGTACGACAGTCTGCAGAAGAACACAACCCACGAATCGACCGAAGCAGACAGACACTACAAACCTCAGCTGTACGTGGACGCCATGGTCGACGACGAAGTGGCAGGCTACAGTACATTGGCAGTGAAGGGAGGAATGGGGAATGCTGCTGCAGCCCAGGACTACACCCCGCCCCCTCGTCTCTCACCGCTCAACTTTGAGAAGGAGTTCTCGCAGTCGCCATTCTTCCACCCCGCATATGTCACGTCCACCACAAACTGCTAGCATAACGTGTGTCCCAGAGAGGTGGGGTGACGGCAAACACACACACATGCACACTGATAGAGAGTCCATGCTTTGTGTCACGATATTTTTGTAGCTCTTTCTAAATCATTTCTGTTGTCTATGTGACTGTAATCGTGTGTCTCTCTTTCTAGATTGAAAACTTTCCACTGGATTGTCACTTATGCACAAATCTCACTATACACCAAGCTATGTATTTTTCTCTTTTTCTCTCAAGTGACATCAATTTGTACGTTATTTTTTCCACCAGTCAGGTGTAATTCCATGTGTTTGAATAATATGTACACTGTGTGTATTTGTTTGTCGACCTACCACATGTACCGTGGTGTAATCTAGCTAGGGAATCAATGTCAAGCCATTCATCAAACTACGCTATCGGCGGTGCTCATGTTCTTTGTGTGCTGCTGTGTCTTCGCGTGTAACGAAATGGGTTGGCACACAACCGTGTCTCTCCAAGAATAGCGTGATTTAATCAGTTGGGCCACACCTTTCCCTCTACACCCATTCTCCCCCTTGTCTCTGCTCCACAAAAACCCCATTGACTGGTGCTCCTATAGCTGTCCAAATGATTCTTAGATCAAGGAAGCACATCGTTGTATAAACGTGACCAAATGATAGGTATACATGCTCAACTGTATCTAGCAGTAGGCAACACTATCAAGTGTTCACATTGAAGGGCAAACAGTGCCGTGTGGCTGCCAGGAATCTTTATTTACACACATGCTTCCATGCTGATTTGATTTGCCTGTGCTTTTCCGGTCTTCACCAAAGCTGTTGCACTTATAGACCTGTTTGAGTGGCACAGCCCCCGTGTCCCTCCACCCAACTACGGTCATCTCCCACCTCTCCATTAGCATACCTTGCATGTCTCTGGAATAGGTTTGTATAAGGAAGGTGTGTAGATACTCTGGGGAAGGTGCATGGTATATATATAGTAGTGATGCAGAGGGAATAGTGCATCTCAGAGGCTCATGATGTAATGGTAGAAGTCATGTACCGTGTTGGAGGGGAAGTATGCTGGTTGCCAGGTCTCATGTATCAGAGTGCCTTTGGTTGCCAAGCACTGCATCCTTTGTGTGTTGTCTCTCAATTTTTACCCACCCTCTTACTCTCCCTCCCTGTGGAATGCAGTGCTAATGTTACCGGAGGTGTCCCCTGCATTCCGACATACATCATCAGCAGGGTAGCTAGTTATTCTGTGTACATGCTCGGTGCTAAAAGTGTGGGCAAACACATCTGCCATGCTATTTTCATACCCCAGACTGACACGAGGTGGAAGTACGTACAGTCGGTACACTTGGGGGCTTGTACCGTTGTTTTCAGAGTTGGTGTTGCCAATAATCCGGCTGTGGCACTTGACCTGTGCCTGTATCTATTGATAGGCTCAATGGCAGGAGGTGGTCCTTTCCTTGCCAAGCCTTTTGCATACTGACAGGCCTACTGGTAGGCCTTGCACCTCAAACTTGCAGCTAACTTCATGTGTATCTGCTAGCTGTATATCAAGAAGCTGGTAGAAAATGGCACTCTGACAATGGAACAGGTAGAAGCCCTCTTGTGTGGTCGTGTATAATTACATGACGGTCAAGTGAGTATGCATAATTTGTGGACAACCTTGTACAAACTGTTGCCCTGTGAGCCAAAGGTATGAGGTGTAAGTGACTGATAACATTTCCCAAAACTGATTAAAGCTGCACTACCTAAACTAAACTCATCAGGATTTTGTGACTTGTGCACACACTACAGTTCATGGCACAGCACACACAAAACCAAGGTCCACTGCCCACGAGCCATTGCCCACGAGCCATGTATTTCCTGAGTGAACTGAGCCTACACAGCAACTCTCTCTCCTAAACCAATGTCCTTCACCTGCCTTCAATGAACCGTGCACGAGTGAGAATTTCTAGAAGTACTAACCAGCCTGCAGCCTCACTCTCTCTCTCTTGCTTTCCAAACACTCGCCGTGTTTACTTTTGGGGGCAGATATTTTGCAAATCAGGATAAGCTTCTACGTCATGATTTTTCCCTAAAGAGTTGCCCACATGATGCAGTAGGCCTAGAGACTATGGAGACACTATGGGAACCCATGCTTTTGCAATCATCCACATACTGAGTGTGTGTGTGTATTTGTGTATGTGAGGGTGTGCTAGTTTAGTTGGGTGCTACCTTCCCGACATATGGTGTTTTAACACCCGCTGTACCATATATAGCCAATGCTCACACTAGTGCCATTATGAAATACAAATAATTTGACTAATTTCTCGGCAATCATGAACCTTCCTTCTTCAATTAGCAAAAACCATATTTTCCCTCCTTGTGCCACACATACCAGTCCATACACCTGGATGCATACGTATATTATCTCACATATTTAGTTGCGTGTTTCTCAAACATCTGTGTGTATAAGGCAGTTGGTTGGGTGGTGTATGATTTCTGCGGGACTTGCTAGGCTCATCGTGTAATACCACGCTTTGTTGCACAGACAATCAAACAGTCGAACGACAAATGTAGCACATCTATTGTTGTCTCTCATTGTCCGGAACAAAGGGAAATGTGTGTACGATTCTGCATCAGCTACTATAATTATGTTGTGTGCCACGTTGGATTATGCTCAGGGCTATACTCCTTCATGTCAACTGCAGTAATATCAGCTGTAGAACCACAGCTATCGTAATAGTGCTCTACATCTGTTGACGTAGTCACGCATTGCATCATGATCATAAAAACACCACCAGCGGACAGAGATCTACATATATACTCTGAATGCACAATCTACAATCATGTAATACTCTGTATGGAGAAGTAACACAGACGAAGGAACAAGAGCCAGGCAGTGTTGGGTCTGGGAATCCTGCTGTGTCTAAACGTGTTTGTACATAGAGTTTCACACCTAACTTTTCATCAGTGACATGTTCATATACGTATGCAGTACTCTGGGACCTCCTCATAATTATGTGTATGTACTATAATGGTGGCCTGGGAATCCATTAGTATACAGGACTGTAGGTGGAAGCCTGGTGTGTGTGTATACGTTCATGTGATACCCCTACCCCAATAACAGTTATGGACAATGTTGAGGCAGTAGTCAGTGGTGAGGGATAAGTACTAGTCTATCTCGAAGGCTCAACTCGATCAGTGATGGTAATCCTTAGCAGTGTTGAAGCTGAGGTATCTGGCAGTGGACTGGAAGGGGAGGGGAGGGTAGTGGAGTGGAGCACTCACTGTGGCTGGTGTGTACACAGACAGTGGAGGAGTGAACTGAAGTGGTCTACCCTGATTAACCACTTGGGCTGTGTGTCTTGTACTCTCAATTGGAAACAATGAAGCCATTAGCAAACTTCACCACTTGCAACCATTATACCCGCTGGATTACTATAATAGTAGCTGCCAGGTTTACACATCAAAGTGGGAACCAAGTAAGGACATTCTGAAGGAAGTTTTGTCCTTTGTGTGGTTTAGTCTATAGTGCCATTCTTGTTTCAAATCCCACAGTTGTCACTAGTAACCAACCATCATCATCTACTACCTGTTGCTGCTAACTACACTGCACCAGGATCCCTGTGAAATGACAGGCTTCTGTGTCGCTTTCCATCACTGGCTCTCACAACTCATACGGAGCTATGTAGCTGGGCCAGTTTGGATCGCACACAGACATACGGAGCTATGTAGCTGGGCCAGTTTGGATCTCACACAGACATACGGAGCTATGTAGCTGGGCCAGTTTGGATCTCACAGACATACGGAGCTATGTAGCTGGGCTAGTTGGGAGCCATGGCATGCCTACACCTTTCTTCCGTGATTTTGTGATATGAGAGGGACTGCTCCATGGTGTACACACAGGATACGGCAATTAGTGAAATTACACTGGCCCACAAGTATATACATCTCAAGTCAACATAGTACCACCTGCTCCACTGTATTATAGACTGTAGCGTGTGACATGATTACAGCACATCAAATGCGAGCAGCTCAGGTTACACCATGCATGCACTCAAATAGTTTGCTATTTGCCTCGCTATACTATATCGCAGCTGAAGAATATTGTGTCTTCATAAGAAATGTCAGTTGTGATTGACAGGAATGCCTGCCGGACAAGATTCACACAGTGCAAGATTGCGGTTCACAAAGAGAGACACACACAATGGATAGCACTAGTGAGTTAGTGAATGAGTGAGTGAAGAAGGAGAGGGAGAGAGAGAGGAGATGTCTGGATACTGGGGGAGGAGACGACAGGTCTAGCATCTGGTGGTGAGTTTGCCGCTCCTCCTGTAGAACAGGACGTAGGCAGCGGAGCTGGAGAAGGTCGGGGTTTGAACTGTCAGTGGTGACACCCTGTATGGGGAGATATTGGTCAGCATGTGTACATTTGTACAGCACCGAAGAAGAGATTGAAGCAAAGCAGGGATAGTTGGTATCCAGGTAATGCTTTGACTCATTTGCAGTATGGCATAATTTTATCGCTGCACTTATTCTCAATTTTGCAGTCCCTTTATATACCAACCCCCCAAAGAAGGTGTTAATTTTGCATTTTTTGTAGGCACATGAGCATAATAAGAGACAAACCAACTACTTTCACTACAGTTGGAGTTTGGAATAGTAACATACTTTTTCTCGCTGCCTATTCCTATCTTGTCCAAATTTCATTGTCCCTCCAACTGAGGGTGTCAACTGTGTCAGTATACTGGAGCAATTTCTTAATAAGGTACAAAACTCGGTGATACACGTAGTTACTCACTGAAATGCGTGGCAGGGAAATGCTGACACAATCGTCAAGAGTAATAGTTCAATCAGGAGGTTCTCATGAGGCAAGAACACTCCTCGTCCTGTTGTGTCATACACTTCATAAGGCAATGTGTTGGTATGGCTCAGGGCTTCCTGGGAGACTTTGCCTTATACGGCAAGACATGCTGCAGCCACTTCCTTTCTCTCAATCCTCCTCAACACAACACACGTGTGTGGGTAAGACTCTGCCATGGATTCTATGTAAGGCTTGTCATGCCATGTATTGCAGTATATTTGCCTTGCGGCCTCGTTGATTTTTAAATGCCATAATACGCAACAACAAAGTGAGGATCAAGAAGGGGATTATACCAAATCCATCGGCAGACAAACATCCCATTCTACTTTGTACAATTAATGTAACTAGTTCAATGGTACAATAAATACAATGATTTCTACTGTATGATACTAATTTCAGTGACTGGCAGACAGCAATAACATGCGTGCAATCCAGGCCAATACAGACTCGCGCAATTCTTAACCAGATTAACATTGCTGTTTATTATATTTCGTTTCCTTTCAGGCACATATGCATGTCGTACTCGCATGCACTAGCCGGTGCCAAGGTCATTGTAATTATTTGTCCATCACCATTCCCATATGTACCCCACCTCATCACCACTCACTGGCTGTCATTGTAGGAGAACCACTTGTTGCTGGAGTAGTGCTTGCACCAGGCAGTGTAGTGGCCAAAGTAGACGGTCCCCGAGTGGTTCGACACCCCGTACAGCTCATACTGCTTGTCTGCAGGTAGAGAGGTCATTGAACATGAAATAGAAATCTCTGTCTGCTACTCCACTGCAACATCATACCCTATGCATGCAAAATTTGACATGAAAACCCAGACTTCTTATATATCAACTGGAAAAAGTGCCCACTTTTGTGTAAGTGTGAACTAGTACACTTGCACATGACTTGACTAAAGGCATAGAGAATGTACGTATAATACTTGGAGAAGGGGGTGGGAGGGGGAAAGGACAATAGAGACTAGGAGTCCGTGGATAAGTTATAATATAGCCACTAGAGGGTGTTTGGTACCTGAGACATCACAAGAGGGTCCCCTGGTGGTGTAGTCAGAGACATTGAGGGTGTGGGGGATGGTGACCGAGGTGTCCAGCTTGGAGCGACGTCCATAGCTTGAGAACCTCTTCAGATCTGGTCAGAGACTATCGTCAAGGACCTTCACTGTGCTACAGTGGTCTGTCTATTATACAATAGTCTGTCATATTACACAGAGAAACCTAGGGGTTTGATGCACACACAGTTGCATTGTGGGGGTTTACTGCTGATCTGTCACTGCAAAATATGCATGCTTGTAACCTGGCATTAAAGCCTGAAGTACATTGCATGTGAGGAGAGAAAAAGGGGTAGGGGTTCGATTCGTATGTATCAAAGGCTTCTCAAGTGTGGAGAGGCGTGAGAGAGAGGATACGGATGACAAGAACTGGTGGTAGTCTCTGAATAGTCATCTTCTTGACCCCCGGTTCCTGACATCTACACTTCTCACAGTACTGAGAGGAAGGAGAATTCAGTTGTGTGTGTGTGTGTGTGTGCGAGAGTACCATGCTTGTTGCATAAAATTGCGTCTATAGTCTCTAATTTTACTAGCCACACAGTGGTGGACACAGGCACAGGTACAATCTATGCTCAGAACGGTGATCACACCCACTTTTAGTGGAACCAGAGAGTAAGTTGCACGTCTTAAATCTGATAAAACAAAATTATACCCCTCAAAATACAGCACGTCTGTGTGTGTGTGACTGTTGACAAAGACCAGTGCATCAATCCACTCTCACTGGTTGCTCATCTCCATCCAGTCTCTCTTCCTCGGTGAAGATTTTGAGGCAGTCCTCTAGACGGGTTCCGGAGGAGCTGGAGCCACCAGTAGAGTAGCCCACTCCGTGATACGATGAGTAGGTGGTAGTGGAGAACGAACGCTGGACAAAATCATAGCCAGGGACCGAAATATTAATTTGAGACAAACAGAAAGTCAGAAGTTGGAAGATGATATTAATATAAATTGGAAGGATCTGACCACCACTATGATATTAATAGTGTAGTACATAATGACTTTTCCTCCACCACCCCCCCCCAAGAAATCATCAGGTGTAAATTTTTCTGGATGCAAATCTCGCATATCTCAGCAGAAATCTTTGCGATTGTGTGTGTAAGCTGCCACTCCCACTTTAACATTTTAAATTTCGCTGGAATTATACTTCCAGGGATAAAGCAGTAGGGCAGGGGGCTCACCCTGGTGGGCAGGGAGACGGAGAGCTCCCAGAATGGGTCAAACGTGACGGAGCAGTGTCCACATGTACCGCAGGTGAGGCTGCTGCGGAGCTGGCCCACAAAGACGTCCACCAGTCGTGACTTCTCCAGTTCCCTGTACCACATCCACCACTGCTCCGGACTGGTGGTAGTACGTAGGAATCTTAGTGACAGTTTGTACATGCAGTATAGCGGAACTTTTGAGGGAGGAAACTTTTTTAATTGCAGACAGTTTGCACAACCGTGAAGTTTTCTGTCCTTGGAAGTTTACTGCTATGGACAGTAAATGCAAAGTAAGGCTGTTGGGCACAATCGTCAATTTTAGACCCTGCTAGTAGACTAGATATTGTACTGTACTGTATGATACTCACTCGGGTTCCTGGGGGACAGTGGGTTTGTCGCGAGTCTCCTTCTTGAGTTCCTCGTGAAGACCAGACACCAGGAACCTCATGAACTCCTGGGAATCATGCTGACTGCAATGACGGGAATTGCTCAATCTAATACATGTACGCATTGTACATAGTTTGCAGCTTGACGTCATTGGTGGTTCAATTACCCCAGTCTACTCCTACATACTGAGTGAGAGTACACTGTGCCATAGCACAGGCTCGCCTTGAGACCCCGTTGTTGACATGACTTAGTAGTTAACGTTTTATGACTTTTGACGTTTTATGCACATGAAAAGCTTTTACAATAATGATTTTTACTACACGACGACTCACTTGAATCCACTGAACTGGGGGTTCATCCGGCTGAAAGCATCTTTCAGATCACGAGGGTAGACTGAACCAGACACTACCAGGCTGCTAGTGCTACTGGTCTTATTACCACTCCACATCTTCTTCATTAGCTCTTGATAGGCTGGGCAGGGGAAGTGGTCATAATGTTTAAGAATGAGTCAAAGCTCAAAAAACGCTCAGAAAAAGATTTCTTAGACAGTAAAACCCTTTTAATCTGGAGACTAAAACCATATGGAGAAACCACCAAACCCAAAAGAAATAGATATCCTTACTTCAAGGGTTGACATTGCATGCAAAAAAAAAGTTCTTTGAGAGGGGTTCCAATGTATGTACCTTTGACCAGAGATTTGTTGTGTGGTTTCTCCATTTCCAGGAATATTCTGGCCATTTCTCCAGTCTGACCCAGACACTGGAGCATGGAGTTCATGAAGCAAGTGTTCCCAAGGTTACCCAGCCCCACGCGACCTCCACACTCGGGAAACGTCTCTGCATAGGTTGTCTGTGGTGAAACACACACTGACAGACCTACTGCTAAGACTTACCTAGGTCACGTTGTCTAGCAGAGGATGAGGGTGTGCTACCAGGTGTGCTGTTTGTTGAACGGTGGGTGTAACCTTCATCCAGTGATGGTTGACTCCTATGTGATGAGGGACCTCTCGTGTAAGAGGCAGTTGAAGTATTCCCAGTATTGTGTGTCGAAGCTGATATATCTGAGTATGGATCCTTGGTTGAAGAGCTCGTTGAACCAGTTGAGATGTTCCCAAGACCATGTAGTTGTGAGGAACTGTACCCACAGGCAGGGAACCAGTTGATGTGTTCCTAGACTTGAGACTCTGCCCCAGGGCTGAGGTGTGAGGTGGTGCTGGAGAAGATATGACTGGTCTAGTACTGCCACCAGATGGAGAAGTCGTCGTACTTCTGCTCCTTGGCCGAGGATCACTTGGTACATGTGAATATCTATTTACATCGTATGCTGGCTCAAGACTAGTTCTGGAGCCATTGTCATAATAAGCTGGCCTGTTGGTTCTGGAGGTGGTGGAAGGTTCTGTTGTGCAGGTGGGAGAAATGGTGGTGGGAAACATTGGTCGACTGTGTGTCTTACTGCCTGCACCAGGTCTTTTGGCGAGGAGCACTTGTTCAGTTCTCTGATCAGAGTTGGAGCCGATAAGTGAGAAAGATTGCGATCTATTTAGTCTCGGACTCTTGCTTCGCTCTCTGGCCTGTTTTTCTGTCACTGTCAGTCCATCAGCGAGGGCTAGAGTGTCTCCAGGTGTGCGTTTATATCTTTCTCTGCTGCTGTCAGCATACTGTGAGCCTCCACATGACTTTTGCCCCTCCCTAGTTGCAAAGAAGTCAGTGTGCATTGTTGAAGTTGGGTCTTTGAGCCTATCAACAGACTGCGACCTGTGAAGACCAGAGGATGATTGTTGACTTCTAGGTTTACCCTCTCGTCTCCTTTCCCTGGGTGAGGGAGGAATTGAGCCACTGCCACTCCAGTCTACAATGGCTGGAGGTGGAGGAGTCTGGTACTCTGGTGGAGGTCTGCTGCTCTGGCCACTTCTATGGGTCTCCTTTGACCTGTTGGACGTCAGATGAGGAGGTCGCTTGCTATATCCATCGCATACATTTCTTGACCTTGCAAACTTCACAGGTAGAAGAGTGGTCCCTCTCTGGGCACTGTTGCTGTTGTTGGTGTTGAGACTTATACGACTTTCGGGGTACCGCCCGCTCATGGCTGTTGTGGTCGGTTCGGTGACGCCACGGCTTCACTCTCGGAGCTCTCGGAGTCTCCCCTCCTCCGACCCTGCACCCTCCCCGCGCAGCGATCTTCCAAATCGTGCGCACCAGTTTGGATCAGAGTGGTTACTATAGTAACAGCACATGCGCACTATAAACACTGCCATCGAGCTGTCTTTGGTGGTGGTACCAATGTCTGCCGGCATATTTCACCAGAGCTCAGAGGAAGTATGCAGTGTCTTTCAAACAAGTCAACACAGGACAAACAAGAGCTGCCCTGGGTTGGCATCAGACCGCTCAGACACCAAAGGAAAAAAATTTTACTGTGTTTCAGAGTCTCATGCATTATCTACCACTGCAAACATAAATTGGCTGGTCATGACACATTCCATCCATAGCTAGCGAGTACAATGTCTGAGTGTGCTACTTTGAGCGCTGCTTGCCCCTCTTCCTACCACTGAGATGCCTTTGTAGATATGCATCATAGCAAGTGTCAATTAGCATTACTTTCCTTGGTGCAATAATGTCAAGGGCGCTCCATCTAAGCACAACAGTATCATAAGTGTCATTGGTTTCCCAACTGTAGCTTTATACCTCTGTGACTAGTCATCGTGGCATGTGTATGATTATAATAAGAACTTTATCAATGGATAGACTTAATGCACAAAGTGAAGTGTTAGACCCAACAGCGTGGGTCATCATGTGCCGAAAGCCCTTGCCAATAATATGTGATAAATTAGTTGGGGCTATCTCGGAATTCCACTACAGATGTACTGTGTAAAAGTCTCCTCATACGTTTCGCATTTGAGACTGCAGCAAAATTCAAAGTAACAGTTGCAGAACTGTGAGACTGTCATAGTCGTCGTCTCGTAGCCTCCACTGCAGCAAAACTTCTCACACGGAGGGTAGAACTGACGTAGCGTGGGATCAGAGGTCAAATTTGTCTGCGGGAGACAATACCGAGAAGTCGTGTACTCTGGGTCAGATTGACAGTGATTCGTGGGTGTGTCTATGTAAATTAGTTCCGTCGCAGGGGGTTCCCCTGGGCGCTCTCTTGCCTGGCGTTCCAGCTGGAAATTGACTACGCCATTGTCAACACTTGGAACAACTTTGAGCGCTTCGTTATGTTTCCTTTTAATGAGGTCACCAATCTCAAATATCGACGGCATGTAGTCGGTGCACGCCGTCAGTGTACACGAACCAGACATTCCAACACATTTGCAGACTGGTTTCTTCTCGAACACCACCTAATGTGGGACAATGGTGAGTAGCAGCTTAAAGGGAATGCGAGGGCTAGTTACTAATTGGCCCTATATTGGTAGCTACAAACTTCTCCAGTAAAATTTCTAGCCCTTATGTCTGTCACATGCAAAACTAAGTTGATCTCGGGCCGTTGTTCCAGGCATAACCTGGTTATGAACCCATTGGTAGTTGCTTTTGTATGTGCTCAGCTATCTGAGAAAATATTTCCAATTTTTATGGAGAATTCCTTCACTTATTACAGCAAGGGCTTAGCTCGAAGCTTTGAAAGTGCAGTGCTTGTGCAGCTCTGGTTCAGCTCAATGAGTGTTTTAAAAGTGCAGACCACCCCTCCACAAATATGTATTGAGGGGCTTACAAGTTTACAGGTAGAACATACTTGTTTCCAAACTCTGTTACTATGAAAATGGCTTATAATTAAAAGGGGCTTGCATGCACACAGCGAGTAGGACGTACTTCTCTGCCAGCTCCGTTGTTATGAATTTGAAGTTGAGCTCGTATCAATTCCTCCCGAGTGCTATTTTCATCCCTGAGGACAACTAGTGGTCGACTGTCGAGGAATCTCTGAGCGAATCTCCTCCCAGTATTGATGTTTGCCTGGTAGCTGGTGTTGCAGTAGGTCCCCAGGTCACTGCTGTAGCAGGCTTCGGCAATCTTGTAGACTGTGATGGCTGACATTAGAGCCTGGACAAAGGCAGACTCGGGGTTGTCTGTAATCAGAGAGAGTTATAGCAATAGGTAATAGCCCAAGTACACAAAATGAGTTTGTGTAGGCATAACAAGCGAAGACATTCCCTTGCCCATTGATGTTAGTAAAACCTTCCAACATCACATCAAATTGATGGAAACGCTATAGTTGACCTGGTAGAAGGAAGTCGGTTCTCTCTTTCCCTCCCGACCTGCTGTTATCCCTGGTTCACCACATCAGGTTATTGTGTAGGAGGATTCAAGATGAATGGCCCTCCAAAGAGTGAAATTTCACTAAAGTGGTGCCATTAATAAACTACCCTCAATTACACAGGAGAAATACTAGCTATAATGCATAATCACGAAGCCATGCTTTATGTAATTAGGCTGAGCCCTGAAATTGTAGATGCATGCTTTAGACAGAGGCAAAGCTGTTCTCCAGATTGCATGGAAAAAAACGCACCTCCCAGTCCTGTGTCGACGTACACAGGAGCCTCGATGCCCGTACAGTTCCACCTGCTAGTCTTAAACTGCCATCTGCACTCGTCTCCGAATGTCGCTATTACGTCCGACAAGACGACCATTGCCCGCGGGACCTCCCGGCATAATTCCTGCTGCGTCGCCGTTAGGTCGGCCGTGTTGCATATCAATTCTGCGTCGAAACTCCGAACAAGATTCAGACAACAACAGCAGAAACAGAGAACATACCTGCAGTGCAGAAGGTAGCGGTCTATATACGTACGTAGCTATATTTTCTACACAGAGAAGCAGAAAAACCAAGGATCTTACGGGATGCCCAGAAGTCGCGCTAATATGCCACGCATCACTAATAAAGTCATAGCTAGCTGGTGTATATAATATACTACCGTCTGGTACACCACGGCCTCTTTATACTAACGCGACTCATTCGGGTCCAAGATTTTTCGCGCATGCGCATTAGCTACCAGCTTAGCGCGCGGCAGGTTAATTACACCGTGCCCTTGGCCTCAAAACTTTATTCTCAACCCTCCTACATTCCCCATTCTTATCCAAAATCCTCTTTTCCTACTCTCCCTCTTTTTCCCCCTACCTCCCTCCTTCCCTTTGGTCCCCCACACTTGTAAACATAAGGAACAAAGAAACATTACAGACTAACCAATCAGAGGAAGTTCTCGACCACAGCAACACTCTAATAGTTAGGTGATCCGGGGAATTTGCGTTTCGCAGTAATCAGTTGCGGAGGAGAAATGTTAGCTGATAGTCTTGTGTAACCACTCTTTATCTTGCTCCCAATTGAACTCTATGTAACCCTTTAGGTCAATGCTACAAGGTCCCGTACAGTATACAGTTATATATAGTCAACCTCGACCTTGCAACAAACAAATTTCCTGAAGAAATTTCAAATTTTCTTGTGACTGCTCCTACACACGACTCGCTTGATGGTACAAATGACTATATTGCAAAAAGCTTGCAAAATTCACCAAGCAAATCCAAGTTATTGTTGCAAAACACTTCCAGGGGCATGCAAGACGGTTTATATATAAAGCCGCAGTTTTTTTAACATGCACAATGCATACCAGAAGACCGCATGATTGGCGCAGTGACAAAATGAAGAGTAAAGTTCAAACATCTATATACATATATAGCTACTTTGAAAGAGCATCTATGCATCTATCACAAGCCAATCCTACTCCACTTTGTGTAAACACTAGTTTTAATCTGTCCTGATGGTATACACCTCAATAACAAGGTACGAGGCTATTACTGATCATCAGCTACGGCAGGGTCTGCTGCCCACTTGATGGACGCAGAGGATGTCCATCCTCAGCTGGCCTACCTCAAGAAGGTCGAACACCCAATTGCAGTCAATGCCAACGCAGAAATGGCCGGAATGACAGCGAGGGGCGATGGTGTTGTTCACATCATCACCAGGATCAGCAGGGATGACCGGCCAGTCAAAAACGCCCGTCATGACGTGGAGTCTCGGCCCAAGACTCTGTAAGCACCGATGCAGTGGCAGGATGATTGCCGTTACGTCCATCCCCCTCCTTGGAGAGCTGCCATCATGGAGTGGGAGTACTGGTTCTCCAGCACCGAGAGGTATGGCAAGGTTGAACTCCTGCTGCCCAATGTAAGGACAGACCTCAACCTCATGACGCCCGATTACGAGCACATGGCGATGCACTCGATGGACGCAGAGGATGTCCATCCTCAGCTGGCCCACCTCAAGAAGGTCGAACACCCAATTGCAGTCAATGCCAACGCATAAATGGCCGGAATGACGGCGGGGGGCGATGGTGTTGTTCACATCATCCCCAGGATCAGCAGGGATGACCGGCCAGTCAAAAACGCCCGTCATGACGTGGAGTCTCGGCCCAAGACTCTGTAAGCACCGATGCAGTGGCAGGATGATTGCCGTTACGTCCATCCCCCTCCTTGGAGAGCTGCCATCATGGAGTGGGAGTACTGGTTCTCCAGCACCGAGAGGTATGGCAAGGTTGAACTCCTGCTGCCCAATGTAAGGACAGACCTCAACCTCATGACGCCCGATTACGAGCACATGGCGATGCACTCGATGGACGCAGAGGATGTCCATCCTCAGCTGGCCCACCTCAAGAAGGTCGAACACCCAATTGCAGTCAATGCCAACGCATAAATGGCCGGAATGACGGCGGGGGGCGATGGTGTTGTTCACATCATCCCCAGGATCAGCAGGGATGACCGGCCAGTCAAAAACGCCCGTCATGACGTGGAGTCTCGGCCCAAGACTCTGTAAGCACCGATGCAGTGGCAGGATGATTGCCGTTACGTCCATCCCCCTCCTTGGAGAGCTGCCATCATGGAGTGGGAGTACTGGTTCTCCAGCACCGAGAGGTATGGCAAGGTTGAACTCCTGCTGCCCAATGTAAGGACAGACCTCAACCTCATGACGCCCGATTACGAGCACATGGCGATGCACTCGATGGACGCAGAGGATGTCCATCCTCAGCTGGCCCACCTCAAGAAGGTCGAACACCCAATTGCAGTCAATGCCAACGCAGAAATGGCCGGAATGACAGCGAGGGGCGATGGTGTTGTTCACATCATCACCAGGATCAGCAGGGATGACCGGCCAGTCAAAAACGCCCGTCATGACGTGGAGTCTCGGCCCAAGACTCTGTAAGCACCGATGCAGTGGCAGGATGATTGCCGTTACGTCCATCCCCCTCCTTGGAGAGCTGCCATCATGGAGTGGGAGTACTGGTTCTCCAGCACCGAGAGGTATGGCAAGGTTGAACTCCTGCTGCCCAATGTAAGGACAGACCTCAACCTCATGACGCCCGATTACGAGCACATGGCGATGCACTCGATGGACGCAGAGGATGTCCATCCTCAGCTGGCCCACCTCAAGAAGGTCGAACACCCAATTGCAGTCAATGCCAACGCATAAATGGCCGGAATGACGGCGGGGGGCGATGGTGTTGTTCACATCATCCCCAGGATCAGCAGGGATGACCGGCCAGTCAAAAACGCCCGTCATGACGTGGAGTCTCGGCCCAAGACTCTGTAAGCACCGATGCAGTGGCAGGATGATTGCCGTTACGTCCATCCCCCTCCTTGGAGAGCTGCCATCATGGAGTGGGAGTACTGGTTCTCCAGCACCGAGAGGTATGATGACGACGAGGGTCGACGGTAGCCAGGTGACCCACGTGATCAGTGGGCTACCATCATAGGCAACGCCATCTCCCCTGCCATCGTTGTATTCCAGCCTCATAGCTAGTAGCTGGACCATTCTCCTTCGTCTGGTGTCGGGGCCAGAGGTTCTCGATCTCGATTAACAGGTGAAACCGACAGATTTCCCTGGTATCAAACCTTATGCTCGTCTTCCCCACCACCACGTGTGTAAATGCGCACGCGCACGTGTAATTTGCTTAAAACCTTTGAACCTTTGCGCGTGCGCGCGTCAATACGAACTCAAGGGGGAGCGAGCAAGAATGAGTGAGGGATATTTATGGTATTATACATTCATTCTTGATCTCAGAGTCAAACTGATCGAAGAGTTTGGGGAGAGAGATTATTTTCCACCAAATGTTTTTCGGTTGATCCGAAAAGTTCGGGTCAAAGGATCAAAGTATGGTGCCTAATATATTCCCTATATTTCCTTGAACATTTTGAGAGTAAAAGTATATAGTAAAAAGCACGTTCTAAAGTCATGCACGCATGTGCAAAGTAAAGTTGTAAAATATGTTACAGCTAAAAAAGAAAGGGGATGTGTATAGTGGCAAAAATAATTACAGTCATCACTGTTGCTGCTGGCTGGATATGTATTGTAGCAGGTCAATACTGGTGACCACACCTCCAACTGTACTGATCTTTTCACCACGGGCTGCAGGTAGAGGAGATGAGAAACGGAGAGAGGAGAGAGGGGGGGAGATGGAGGAGGGAGAAGAAAGAGGAGAGGGAGGCAAGGAGAGGAGAGAGGGGGAAAGGAGAGGTAGGGAGAGAGGGAAAGAAGGAGAGCAGATAAGGACAGCAAGAAGTGGGGAGGGGGTATATAAAGAAAGAGGAAAAGGGGTTGTATGAGGGGCTGGTAGCGAGACTAGAAATGGGGGGAGAGAGGAGAGAGAGAGGTCAATACCATCTCTCTTGTTGGAGTCATGCATGACAATGGCATAGTGGTCTTTCTCGAGTATCTTTGACAACTGCCCAAGTGACGTATTGGGCATCACCTGCAAGTAACATTCATCACATCACTATGGCAACTGTCCACTGGAGGGTGGTATGTGTGTAACCTTGCGGAACTGTGTGTAGGAGACGGAGGTGACTGGGTCGGAGGTATTGGCCTGTCCGCGGACCATCTTGGTCGTGAGGTTGGACAGAGTCACCATTCCCAGCACATCACTACAACATACGTTTTACAAAAAAAGTGAATATGATCGGAAAACTTTCCTATACTGAGTAGTTTATTAGCTGTCCACGAAAGTATTTTCCACCACGTGAGGACATTGTATTGTGGAAATCAGCTATTCAAATAATTTTCTCTGCGTTTTGTACTGAAACACGAAAGTTTCCCACTGGACGGTATGTTGTGTTGTGGTGTACCCATTGTCAGTCAAGATGGGGACCTGGTCGATCTGCTTCTCCTGGAGGAGCTTCACAGCTTCACCACACGTCACCTGCACACCAACCAAACAGCCTTCACTGGTCTATCAGAGGGCTATATACGTATGTAGTAGCTTCAACTTAATGTGCACACTTCTAACTATGAAATTATAAAAGCAGATAGAGATACATACGGATGTTCTTACAAGGATAAAACAAGTGGCTGTTGACCCTGAAGAACGCTACTACTGCCATTTTTTAACCTTTTGCCTTCTTTTTTTCCCATTGTGTATGCAGTAACATACACTCCCAGGGAGGGACTAGTGGCCACCCACCTGCTCCCCGACAGTGATGATGGGCAGGAGAGGGAGGACGGAGAGTGGCTGGGACCACCACCACCCTCCCCCGGCCGGCACCTCACAATCCATCAGACCTTCACACACCATCCACTGGTCGTCCACAAACTTTGTTCTTCGCAGAGGAGAAAGCGGACACTCACAAAATGTAAGATAAAAAAGGTAAGTTGACACTGCATGCAATGGAACACGAGAAACACTAACCTTGTATAGATCCAGTGTGTGAATAAAGGTGTATTAATGCTACCCACTAGAAATTTCGCTAATAAGGACATCCCATCGTGTGTGAGTATGTATCGTAAAGGTGCTCTCACAGGTAGTTTCTGACGGAGTCTGGGAGTACGACGACACACGTCTGGCCTTCCTTCAGTTCCCGGGCAGCCTTCAGTGCCGCTGACAGAGCTGAACCACTGGACCCTCCTGCACACACACACACACCGTACAAACCCGGAAAATTTAATATTCTCGTATAAAAATGTGCTCTAGAGGATAATATTACTCGCCACTTTTAAAGTGGTCTCTGCCGATTGCTCCCACACCACCAAGAAACTTTCCCACCATAGGGGTATGCACACATCCATGGAGAAATAGCAACTTGATCTATTATAGCAATCCAATAGCGCTGAGGGCTTGTGGTTGCATTGAATGACAAAAAGTGGACCATAACAAACAGAAGAGGGAAATGAGCAAATAAGCCAAGCACTAGAGTTAAACCTTGCATTTGATGCCCATGAACACAGATACTCAGTTTTAAATTAATACTGTGGCCAGTCACTGATGGTCGAATAATAATCTCAGCAGACCAACAAACATAAGGGAAGCAAAATATTCTTGGTGGACTAGGGAACACCTATTCCACTCTACTTTGCTGATTATATGTAAAACAAAACCAGACGTTTTTATCCTCTTCAGTTGTGAACACAGTGAGAACATGAAAAGCACTGAAGTGCAAACCCTCGGCGCATTGTGACGCGCACGCGTAAGTAAACGCATGCGCTGTACCACTAATTGATGGGCTGGGTTTAGTTTTAGCTGTTACTCGCGGTCTCTTGCAGGCTCGCGCAGAGTCTGACGCGGGCTAACTACACTACTAGATAGCATACGAGAGGCGACACACGCCCTGCGTTGCATCTTCTGGTGCCTCCGAGGTACGCAGAGCACGCGGATCGATCAGACCGCGGTAAGCCATCCCGTCCGTTGCGTTTTGCATATTGGCTTTTTCGCGATGTAGCTTTGCAACGGAGCATTTTCAGAGAAAACCGCCTTTATTTTCTGACCTTCGTCGCCCGTTGGGTAGGTCGTATCCTTTGTGAGACGAACAAACACCCGAGAAGTGAGATTGAGAGTAACAGACAGACACACAGGACAACTACAGTACCCTCGCTGCGCATGCGCGCCGAGGGTAATAAATGGAGACACAGGGTATATATTTCAGCAAAGTTTACATCCCCTACTCCCTCCCTTCATCCCACACTCACTGACCACAGAGAAGGCCTTCCTCGGCAATGAGACGTCTGGCGAAGGCAAAACTATCTTTGTCGTTGCTCTTGTACCACTGGTCCACCACTCCTCTGTCCAGCACTGTCGGCAGAAAGTCATACCCTATCCCCTCCACCTGACCAGATAGAGCAACATCTTTGAATTATGCAACAGGCACGTTTCAGTGTATTTGCAGGATTTTTCACAGTTGGCAAGTCTAGTAATGTGAAGATGCTAGGCCAATATAAAGTGTGTGTGTGTGAGTGTGCGTGTGAGTGTATGTGTGAGTGCATTACATGATAGCCTGTGACATCAGTATCGTTCAGTTCAGGAGGTTCAGCCAGGACAGAACCCAGTGGATCCACTCCTACTACCTGCACATACAATTACAATATATCACGTCATTAGGCACGCACTTGAGGTGAACCAATATTGACAAACAGCAGTTGCTGCGACCCACAATACTTTATGGACGAGCAAACCCAACATCTCTAACATCGCAATACAATTGCTGCTTGCTGAGCAGTGGAAAGAGCACTCTGCTTTACAGAGGATAGAGGTTTGAGTCCCGCAAGGGCAGCTCTCTATCTGAAATGGTGCTGGATTTTTCCCTCCGCACTGTCCTGATCATTGGATTCCCCACAGATCACGCCGTCATACCTGAACATGTGGGAGTTTCTCCTTCAGTTTGCGGCCGATTCCGGCAACGGTTCCCCCCGGTTCCGGCCCCCACCACCACCATGTCCAGCCCCCCGCCACACTGCAACAGGATCTCCTCCGCTGTCCCGTCGTAGTGGGCCAGCGGATTCCCCGAGTTACGATACTGTGGCCACATACCAGTGATGAAACAACTGACAATGGGCATGGTATTGCACAGTAAAAACTTTTATAATTCTGTTCAGCTTTGACCATCATTCTCTCAAGTGGACACAGCATTTCTTCTCACCCACTCACCTGGTCCAGAATATGAGAGTTGGGGATTTCATTCTTGAGTCTCCAGGCCACACCCACATGAGACTCTGGACAGATGGAACACATCACAGTATAACCAACACACCACTCATTACTAATAGCCTCCATGCATGTAGCATGTAACATTACATTTCCCACACCATTTACAGGCTCAAAAATAGAATAAAATAGAATACAGGCCAACTTTGATAATGGATATAATTGGCAGTTCAGCTAAGAGCCATCCAAGTTCGGCAGTCTAGCCAATTTTCAGGCCCTGGATACTAGAAAATGAATAGGTCAAAGCCCTCAGAGACTTGACCATTTTAGCATTCTGTGGGGTGGGTTTGAATATACAAAGATTCCATGAAGGATTTCTCTGTCAAACGACTTGCTAGTGAATATGCGACAGTCCTATATACCGGGACTATTGAAGGCTGCAGAGGTCGGAGTTCGGACGATCTCGGCTCCGAGGGCTCTGAGGACGCTGACCTTCTCGTTACTCATCTTCTCCGGCATCACTATCACACACCTGTGGAGAGAGACCAGTGGGACTACATCCTACTATATATATAAGAACATAACTATACAGTCAAACTCAGAGACAAAGAGAAAACTGAACGTCACCGATGCATATTTGTCATGTGCAATTATAAACGGCTTTAATTAATAGTTTGTTTCAAGTGTTTTGTATAATATCATTGAGCGGGGAAGAAAGTGACGGAACACACGAAAGTTTTGACCGGTGCACAATGCTTAGAGTGTCACACACCTGTATCCCTTTACTGCCGACACCAGTGCCAGGCCTATACCTGTGGGAGTGGAGGGAGGTGTAGGAGACACATGGGAGAAAAGGTATATATACGTAGGGTGGGAATGTTCAGAGATAGGCAGTAATGTACTTAATTAACCCTCGGCGCGCATGCGCAGCGAGGGTTACAGTAGTTGGGTCTGTCTGTGTGTCTGTCTGTCTGTGTGTCTGTTACTCTTAATCTCGTTCTTTCGTCTCACAAAGGATACCACCTACCGAACGGGCAATGAAGGTCAGAAATTTCGAACGGTTTTCTCTGAAAATGCTCCGTTGTAAAGCTAGAGCGCTTCCACCATTGTACGGCTAATGCCATTTTTAACCGGAAAATGCGCATGCGCTTATATTTAGCACAGGACCGGGTCTGCTTGCTCTGTGTATTTTTAAGGCACAAGAAGTCACAACGAAGGGCGTGTATCGACTCTCGCATGCTAATCTACTACTGTAGCTAGCCCGTGCAGACTCTCTGCGAGCTATATACTAGCGGGAGACTGCGAGTAACGCATACTAATATACCGCGTATGCGCAGTTCGCCGAGGGTTTACACTTCAGTGCTTTTCATTATGTGAAGCTTTTCTCTTTTACTAAATCACATGTTCTCTCCCTCGAAAGCTTTGCGCTTACCGTGGAAAGAAAGGAGGGATGAATAATTCGTACCCAGAGAAGATGTCCTAGACCAATAAGTGGATGTGCTAGAGGAGCATGCATCCCTACATGGTACTATGTGGCCCTGGTCTCTGATCAAGAAGACTCCACAGGATGTGGGGAAACCATCAATTTCCCTCACACAACTATAAGTGGGTCCTGCTGATCGGCTGGCATGTGTGCTAAATAGGGATTCAAGAGGGGGTAGTTTTGCTGTTGATCCCCCTCCCTCCCAGGGATGGACACCAAAGGCTTTCTCTGGGAGGGTCTTCGTATTACACAGAGCTACTGCACACTCCGCATACCATGAACTCTAGCCTGTATAATGTACAGTCAGATCTTCCTGGCCCCTTGTCTTCAGTTCTTTCACAATGTTGGCAGTTCCTAGCGAAGGCCACTGTGGAGGCTAGGTTCGGTTGGTTCCACGTGAGTGCCCTGCACCTGCTCAGGCGCGACGTAGCTCATTTATAATCCCACTGAATGGAGCTCTTGTTCAAGCATTGTCCTACGTACATTCTCTGCACTATGACACCCAGTGACTCAACGTACGCTGTATATACCAGTGTTCCCTGAGGTGGGCTCAATGATGGTGTCTCCCGGTTTGAGGACTCCTTCTTTCTCTGCTGTCTCTATCATCCTGAGAGCAATGCGGTCCTTCACAGAGCCTCCGGCATTGAAGAACTCACACTTTCCCACTGCACACATAGAACACACAGCAGTACACCGTGCTAGTATGTGCCAGTACGTGAACAAGGAGCCGAATTCTGTATAGTATAATATTATGCACCTTTCATGCATTGTACTGTACATAGGTGTTCATTTCTTTGGCCAATTGCACTACATCTCACCATATCAACATAACAGTTCGTTCTTTCAGGGGACAAGGGTGTATAATACTTACCCCTGAAATCACTCCAAAACTAAACGTTATCGCAGATCAGCTATACACCCCCCTCCCCCAATGACAGATGAAACTATGTGTGTATTACAGGCTCTCACAGAGGTTACACTTGAGTCCCTCGCTGCGGGCAATCTTGTCCAGTCTGATTAGAGGAGTGTTCCCAATCATCCTCAGGACATCTGGCAGGACCGAATCCCTCTCGTGTCTATCCCTACATCGTGTCATGAACGTGTTACGAAAATAATTCCATCACGGGATACGTAATCGAAGGGGCAACCCTAACCCCTATTCAACCACTAAATCCCCATTGTTACCTGTACAGCTGCAATCACTAAACAATACTGTATATAATATAAATATGATCGCCAATCAAGCAATTGTGATAAACAACTCACACTCACCTGAGAGGGACGGTTGTGTGAGGTGACTCCGTGGAGGCCTTGCCTGCAGACCAGGTGCATTTGGGGGCGGTGTCCGGGGAGATGTAGCCCGGTGGCATGGCCCCGTTCGTCTTCCCGCTCTCAGACATAGTCGGCCGTTCTGGGAGGGGTACTATGGAGAGCTTACAGCTTCCTTACTGACTGCTTTTTTCGGAGTGAAAGGTCGGACAGTGTACTCACGCGCGCACACGCGTTTACGCTTTTGTTACATAGTGCGCATGCGCAATTCGCGGCAGAAGATGGTGGACGAAGTAACGAAGAAGAGGTTGGCCTCTATTCCTCTGCTGCGGACTCGGGCAGGGCCGCGGGACGGAGACCAGTGGGCCACCAGACTCAAGGAGGAGTACACGAGCCTCATACAGGTGACACTTTATCCCATTCGACCCTTACTTCCTCACTACCTCTCCCTTCCTCTCTCCGTCACCAGTACGTGAGCCAGAACAAGGACTCGGACAACGACTGGTTTCGGCTGGAGTCCAACAAGGACGGCACCAGGTGGTTTGGCAAGTGCTGGTACATCCACAACCTCCTGAAGTATGAGTTCAACGTCGAGTTTGATGTGAGTGGAGTTCGACGGTCTCATGTTATTACCAGAGTTGTTGTGGGACTGGCTGCTACTACGCATGGCCCTTAACATTAAAAACCAATGGAAATCTGTGGTAGGAAGGTCTGGCTTCAACTTCTGGCGGACGCTAATCCTTTATCGTTCTCCCTGCTGGCCAGGTGTGTGTGTGTGTGTGGACTAATGACCATTACGCTTATTCCAGATTCCTGTCACGTATCCTACAACAGCGCCAGAGATAGCTCTGCCTGAACTGGACGGGAAGACAGCCAAGATGTATAGGTATATACACCTCACAGTCTGTATCTGCCAATACGATCCTCTGTGTGTTGTGCTGCAGAGGAGGTAAGATATGTCTCACTGATCACTTCAAACCTCTGTGGGCGAGGAACGTACCAAAGTTTGGAATAGGACATGCTATGGCACTGGGGGTGAGCTACGAGTGTGAAGCTAACAGTAGATCTTGGGAGACCTTTACCTTGTCTAATGCCAACATAAACAGGAGCACTATCTACAAATTTTTCTCGCTGCACCTTTTCCTTATCCAATTTCGCAGTCACCCCCCAAAAAAGTTAACAATGTTGCATTTTTTGTAGGCACATTAGCATGATAAGAGACAAACCAACTATCCTTAATACTTTCACTACAGTTGGAGTTTGGAATAGTAACATACTTTTTCTAGCTGCACCTATTCCTATCTCGCCCAAATTTCGTTGTCCCCCCAACTGAGGGTATAAGAGGCAAACTATCCTCAATACTTTCACTACAGTTTGAGTTTGGAATAGTAACATACTTTTTCTAGCTGCACCTATTCCTATCTCGCCCAAATTTCGTTGTCCCCCCAACTGAGGGTATAAGAGGCAAACTATCCTCAATACTTTCACTACAGTTGGAGTTTGGAATAGTAACATACTTTTTCTTGCTGCACCTATTCCTATCTCGCCCAAATTTCGCTGTCACCCCCAAAGAAGGTGTTAACAATTATAATTATTTTGTAGGCACGTGTGTAATAAGAGACAAAACCAACTATCCTTAATCTTATGTATGTTCTGTAGCTGGGACCATGGCTGGCGGTGGAGATACCAGATCTCGTACAGAAAGGCCTCATTCAACATAAACAGTCCGCATCTCAATGACCATATAATCAATCACACGGTGTATTGGTATTGTCATTAAATTTTTCATGGAAATCATAAAGTAAAAAATTATCACAGGATTTTGATACCAAAAAGTGACATGTATAGACCCATTGTATTAAGGCATGGGACGAGCTGTTTGGGTGGTGTCAGTCATCAGTGGTTCCACCGTCCCACTGGAGGATGTTCTTGAGTTCCTCCACCAGAGTCTCGTGGCGGTAGGCCACTCTGATGTTGGGGACATTGGTCCGTGTGATGTCGTTCCCAGCCGGTCCCTCTTCGTTGTAGTTTACCCCCAACCAGTGCTGTTTCACCTACAGTAGGTTGGGGTGCATGCAGTCATCGACGACTTTGTTATAAACATACTTCTTGGGGTAAGTTGTAGATATGTACATACATTGTTTGTCATGAAAGGCGGAAGTGCTGATAGTATGTGACCCGAAGTATGGTCATTGGAATATAATTATAGCGCAGTCACATGCTATCACGTGTGTGGATTGAAGTACGCTTAATTGGCGACCGAAAGGAGCCCACATTTTATGTCGTCACTATTATGATCCGCAATTCCACCATAATGTGTTCCATATACGTGGTTCCAAATACGCACGAAAAATTGCACTGTTCACGTTCGCTCATCAAAAAGTAGAACCCCTCTAATCCATGCACCAACCAGTGGGACAAACCATATTGGTTGGTTCCCAATCTGTCTGTCTGTGAAAAAACACACACTCATAGTCCAGCCCATCAATCAGCTGTACCATGCATGCACAGTGCGCCACAGAGGGTTTGCACTTTATCATTGCATGCAAGAATATTTACAGATCGAGAGGTGTCCTCATTTCCGTTTCAATGGTCTATTACATAGTTCAGTAGGTGTAGTGCTCACGCAGTCCTCGAAGCTGCTCATGAGTACAGAGTTCTTGGCCAGCTCACACATGTCCACTGCATTCAGTTTCCACACCTGAGCTGCTATACTGTACTCCTCCATCAGCGGCTCCTGTGTCACACATATATACACAGGCACAGTGCTCATGGAAGCTAGCACGCATGATGTTTCAATGACAAGGTAATGAGGTAGAAAGGCAAGGCAACAAGTCAACTACGTATGTACGTGCAAACTACGTAACTGCTTTTGGATGCAAAGGTGGACAAAAATTAATACTCTCGGCTATATTTTAGCACAGTGGAGGCTAGCATTTATGCTCTGTTTGTGTTCCCGACAGTCCATTGACTGTACAGGACCTTGACTCGTGCTTTGTGCACAAGTGTCCTCTATTCAGTGGTTAGAACTGGTTCAAACACTAATAGAGACCCCCAGTCTACACTACTATAAGTATGAGAGACCCTGGTAAAGTGGAACTGTAGGGGGTCGTCCGTGGAGAGGGAGATGTGGAGTCCTCGACGGAAGTACTCGGGGAACGGGCTGCGGTTGTAGTCCAGGAACAGGTGATTGTTGCTGAGTGGAGACATGGCCACGCCTATCTGTGCCAGGTAGTACAGGTACTGGATGCTCGGGATCTGTTGTACACACAACATACATACGTACACACAACATAGGAGAGCAAGTGAGCATTTGGATACAATCTCAGAATGTCAGACACAGTACTGGCGAATTGGGTTTGCATAAGAGTTGCCCTCCCATGGGTGTAGTTTACTTGCTTGCTTTGCCTTTGCCTTGCAGCCTCGTTGCACATAATATAACATCCCATGGCAGAGTCTTGCTGTTGGTGATGTCCTAGGCAATTCGGACAACTAGGAAGGCTTGCTTTGCAAAGTTTAGTCATTTCCATGCAGTGGGCACTTAATGATAGAACACGAGTATACTTGGAGACTGGATGCCAAAAGCATGAGAAAACAAGATGGAGGAGACATTGGCGAGGTGGACACAGACCTTCCTCAGTAGGAGACCGTGGGAGATATTCTGACTGAGGAGGAATGAGGTGACGAGATGGTGAACAGGTCCAGCTTCACCGCAATGGGGCCGCAGTGTGAACAAGTTCATCCCACGGATCCTGGTGAGAGACAGATTGGGTAGAGGAAGGAGGGAGAGAAGGAAGAAGAGAGAGTAAGTAAAGCTAAGTTCACAGTATGTCCCATTTCCCTACTGCATCACACTGCAATCAACTCTTTCTCACTAAGTGGCGCACTGCATACCGCTCGTACTCCCTCACTAGCCTTTACGACATATTGTGAGGCAAAGAGCTGTACCTGCGGAGTCTGTTGAGCATGGAGATGTTGGCAAACATGTAGAAGATGTAGTAGGAGTAGGGAGGGTTGTCGTGGGAGGTCCACTCCTCGGGCGTGGGCGTGGCAGAGGAGAAGAAGGTAGACTCCGGCTTGCTCTCATCATCAACGCTATCAAACCCTATCACCTGCACAAGACAGACCATGACCCTTCATGCAATGTTCCCAGCTGTAACTTCTTCTCCAGACAGACAGACAGACAGACAGACAGACAGACAGACAAACAGACAGACCGACAGACAGACACCTGGTTGAGGAAAATGCTGAGGTTCTTGTGGGAAGAAGGGTCCAGTGTGGCCTGAAACAGAGGCAGGAACAGGTTCCTCAGGAGCTGTCCGAAATTCTCCAGCAACTTCTTCTGCCGGTAGATGTCACTGCAGAGGTACATGTGTCAACAACAAGGTAAAAAGGCAAGGTAAAGCAAACAAGTCAACTACATGTACTAGAAAGCAGAGTGCCGTGGGTTCGAATCCCACCTAGGGCAGCTCTTCCTTCTTCCTTGTAAAGAAAGAGCTGTCCTGGTTGACTCTTTTGCTTTGGTTTGCCTTTCTACCTCGTTCATGACACATGTAAACACAACAGAAGTAGCAAGACACTCGCAGCTACTGACAAACCGTCCCAATTACCTTGACTGTTGCTGCTCTTCAGGTGTTATTGTGGAAAAGAGAGTGGCATAAATGTTTCGTACTTTTTGCAAGCAAGTTGGGATAAGCAAAAACCAACCAATTATCCTGAATACATGACTATAGCTGGAGTGTGCAGCGCAAATAGTTTGAGTGTGAAAGTGGAATTGGATGGTCTAAAATATTATGTACTTTTAGCAAGCGAGTAGAGGTATATAAGGGCAGACAACCAATCATCATGAACACCTTGACTGTTGCTGTGGAGTGTGCAGAATGTAACTAATCATTGGTGGTCTAAATGTATAGCCATCATGTGGGGAAGGAAAGTTCAAAACTGAATATCTGAAGTATGCAGTGCAAATAATACTCTGGAGTCATTGGGTGGCTTAATATTGCACTTTTAAACAGAGAGTGAGGGGAAGGAAAGACAATCATATGGAGAGTTAGGCAATAGGCCGCATTACCACATTGCCGTGTCCTGAAGATAGATCTATCTTTGCATGGCACGGCGCGACAGGCAATAATGCGACATATTGTGAACCCAGCCTAACTGTGGAATAAACTTCTCGTACTTTAAGCAAGCAGGCAGAATGAAGGGCAAGCCAATCACTCATTCTAAATACCTTGAGTATAGCTGGAGTGTGCAGTGCAACCACGACCTAAACCTTTCGTACTTTGAGAAAGCAAGCAGGGTGAAGGAAAGATCAACCAATAGTGGTAACAATCTTGAGTATAGCTGGAGTGTGCAGTGCAACCACGACCTAAACCTTTCGTACTTTGAGAAAGCAAGCAGGGTGAAGGAAAGATCAACCAATAGTGGTAACAATCTTGAGTATAGCTGGAGTGTGCAGTGCAACCACGACCTAAACCTTTCGTACTTTG
>CASHTH010003816.1:0-27134 GCA_030341885.1 Geodia barretti | reverse complement strand
GGACTGGACACGGTCCTCGCCAAGCGACTGCCAGGAAATCACCTCCACCCCGAAGACAGGGTGAGAGGAACACGACATCGTCGAGCAAGTCCGAGCAGTAGATTCACCGGTCACCCGTGGGATAGACACGAGACGCGTGAAACTGAGGCCCTTCCGAGCACTCTGTAAGGGGCGCCCCGCCGAGGGGGGATGACGACTCGTGTACATGAAGAGTGGGCACAGGCATCGGCGGCGGAGTCATGACCCATACGGACGACTGGCGCAACGGACATGGTGCACGAGATAGGTCACTTCGCGTACCCACGACCTGCGATGGGGCGACGCTTCCCCGGGGAGCCCCTACCAACCGGGGACTGCCTGGAGGCTGGCTTCGGGGTGCATCGCCCAGCGGCTGGGCGTCCCCGGAGGAGCTCCCGACGAGGACCATCACGAACTGGATCTGGAGGCCGGGCCCCCTACCTGGCGTTGGGGTGACACATGGTATGCCCCTCTCGCCGCGGCGACGTCGTTCATGGGAGGGGCAGTTGATGAGCAGGCCCGCGGCTTTCCCCCTGGTGCGGCGGGGTACTGAGCTGCTCAACGGCTACGTGCAGGCCTGCAGAACTATGTTGGAGGACATCGAACTCGTACACGTGCCGCCTGACATTGGAGACCGTGCGGGGCGTCCTCTGCCGCATCGACCTGGCCAGAGGAGGGCCTTGCCGCTCTGAGGGGAGACGCGGGTACGACGAGCAGCTGGAGTGGTCGATGACGAGTCAGGGGCCTCAAAGTCGAGACGCCGCGAGTCCGCCCAACGTGCGCACGGCCTACGCTTCCAGATTATGCAGGGGGCGCCCGTTCTGAAGATAAGGGAGGAGACTTTGACTGACCCTAAAAACCATGAGCGACGTCGGCTCCCTATTGAAGCAAAGACAGCACAGACCATAGCCGTGACTTTGTAGGAGTGTCGACGCCAGGGTTGGTATCTCGACATCGATGCCCTGAGAAGGAAAGGGAGAGGAGGCAATACACTACTCGAGATAGAGACGGCGGAGGCGGAGGGATTAGGGGGAAAAGGAGTAGACAGACCAACCGGAAGAAAGGTGGACCGGGGAGGAGAACGAGGAGGAGATCACACCGTTCGCCAAACCCCCTATATATTATCCCCCCCTACTCCCCTCCATACCTGATGCCCCACCCACAACCCAATCACTTTCTCTAGCCCCCCACCACTCTCACGAGAAGTCGATGTGAGGGGATCAGGGCGACAAGCACCAGCGGCCTACGCGCTCGCTGAGGCGCGCACGCGTCCAGCGAGCGGCTCGCGCCGATGGGGCCGGCGGTGAGGACCGGGGCCAGCGCGCCCCACCGGACAACCGGTACGGGAGGTACGCCGCCCTCGGACACACCTGCATGCAGTGGACAGGGACCCGTAGAGACGCAGTCATCACAATGGACGACGGGCGAACGCCGACCCGAGTAGGCAAAACAAGTGAGGCGTTCACAGCGCCGACCCTTGGAGATCTTGCAGGCTGCCATCCAGACAGTCGTCAGGCTGCCCCGACGAGGATTAGGCGACGGGGTCTGCGAATCAGAACTGATCTTGAGACCGTTCGCTTGCTGCAGCACACAACTGTCTGCGAGAGAGAGGACCCTCTAGCGCGATGGGATGTGGATCACCGCAGTCTCAGCGCCTCCCAGTGCATACTATTACCGTCATTTCCTCCCAGCGCCCGACGCGGAGGCCGACTCGAAGGGAAGCCCTGCCGACCACCCTCCACTCCGACCCGTCGGGAGAGGAGCGCAGTTACCTGGGCCCACCAGTTCGAGGTGCGGGTATCATCCCTACACCGTACCCATGTGTACGGCTGACCTGTGGTGTACTCGGGGCAGGAGACCCAGGTTCCTGAAGATTCTGCTCCGATGTGTCGACAAACCACGAGGTAGCGGCTAATGGCACAGGTGCGGGGTCGGTCAGGTGGATGGTCAGTGCGGTTGCTGCGGTGGTAAGGGTACTCCCATGCCGGGGCCCTGCGTGTCCACGGTGAACGTAGGCGCCCCCCTGCGTATCCGCTAGAATCAGCTGGTCGCACGTTCTCCCACGGCTGGAGTGGCCACGCCAGCTCAGTACGCCGTCGGCCAGCGTGCGTGGACACGTCAGTCGACAGAGGTACCGAGCCCGTCCAACGCGATTGAAGTCCGGAGGTGCGGTTAGGGACCGATCGGGCTCACGGGTTGCCTCCACCTCGTCCTGATGAGTAAGTGATCGTTCCAGACGGTGTGGTGGCGCCCACGACTGCATCGCCTGTCAACGACCGAGGGGAGAAGAAAGAGGCGTTCACGGCAGGAGGAGCCGGAGGGTGGGGAGCAAGAGGGGGGAGAGGGAAGGAGGGGGGGAGGAGGTCAAGACTATCGAAAGGGTCACAATCCCCATTCGAAGCGAGCCTCAAGGGCGCCTACATGGTAGCAGGGATAACCCCATCTCAAAGACAAGCACCACACAGGAGCCCCACTAACACACGGCGACTCAACTTTGGGGCAGTGGAGGGCTCCGTATGCGGCAGGGCTCAAGAAGCAAGGGCGGGGGGCTCTTCAGAGCGCTAGATGGCTGTGACTGGTAGGACTTATCTCGGGAACGAGGAGAATCGGGTAAAGCTGACCTGAATGTGGGCCACTACCAGGCGCAGGACAGATGAGATAGCAGACGGTTGTAAGGGACGAGGGCAAAGGCGATCCAAAAACCCGGCAGAGCCCCGTGTTCGTGTGCTCAGGGATCCCACCACTGAACCGAGGCAATGGTTGACCACCGCAGAAAGCGGGGGGACGCGTCATCAGGGGGAGGGGCATAGGGGGGGTGGCTGACCGGGGCGGGCGAGGTCCATTCCGTAGGAGGTGTGTCTGTTTGGCCCACCCGCCATGTGATCATCCTAGGGTGAGTTTTTTTTTTTGAGTGACCTGTGCCTCCCCACTGCAAATATCTCTGGAGCTACACATGTAAACCTCAACACAGGCTAACCTTTCCTCTGTACTCCTTCCTTGCGACCTCTCCATAGCGTACCAGCTTCATGGTGGGGTACTTGGAGACGTGGAACGGGTTAGCACACAGGGCCTCTGCAGTAGTGAGACAGTGGACACCAATGGTAGAGTGTGTACAACACACAAACAGAGAGAGGGGGGGATGAAATGACGGGAGAGGGGGAGATGAAATGACGGGAGAGGGGGAGATGAATTGAGTCGAGTGGTGTGAGTTACCGTACAGTGGGGGAGAATGACAGTTGGAGAGTAATGTTTTTATGATTCCAGTAATGAGGCATTTAGCAGGGTTACTGGTCAAGCTTGTTGCTATAAGTGTTTGTGGGCCTAGGCGTCATTCCGTTTGGTATATCTTACGCAAGTCCTCTAACATAGTGTAAGATATGACATGCATTGAAAGTTGTGGGAAATATGACCATGTAGAAAGAGTGACACCCCCCCTCCCCCACCAAACAAAGTGCCTGGGTGAAAGAGCATTATGGTGAGGAAAGTAATGAGTGTAAGTGTACGATGTAGCATGTGTTATGAACAAGGTGGTGTGGGACGGCTTTGACTGTGGGTGGTTAGCCAAACATTGCAGTGTATACACATACACTCCTGTCCAGACTCACTTTCAGAATCACAGTCCACTTTTCCAAACAGCACAGTCGTCCCCTAAACAAGGGAAGGACATACATGTAAGGCTATATGATAAGTTGCATTGTCCCGTCACGCACACCGTGTTGCTTTGTCACAACCATTTCCATCTTGGTAGGACAATGCAAAGGGGTGATGCGATGTACTGTGAACGAGACAATGATCCTGCCACCATGGATGTATTACTGTCTTGTATTGCATACATCCGTGGTGACAGGATCATTGCTACATGTACGTACTGAGGCATTCTTCGGTCACATGCCAGATTTCATTTTTAAAGTCCCGCACAATTCAGCCAGGAGTGTGTGTACGAGGGTTCGAGATTGAGGATGAAGATCCAACACTTGGTTGTGTGCACCTTCCATTTTTGAGAACCATAAAGTGTATGAGAAAGAATCCAACGGAGTACGGGTGAGAAAACGTGAGTGGAAAAATATCAGCGGTTCACGTGTAATTACGCAACGCATTACGACATGAATATTACCATTTGACATTTCAGACAGCATGGTTGCTTGCTTTGTGGCAAACTAGAGGTATGTACATGTTATCTAAGTCCTACCTCCTAGTCCTTTAGTCGGACCATTATATTATACTGGAGAGCCAAGGAATGCTTCGTGAATTTAATAATTAGGCGGCACTTCATCGTGGGTCACGTACGTAGCTGTAGGCTATCTAAACTGTCACATGACTATCACACGACAGTCATGTGACGACTCACTGCAGTGTCCTCTGTGGCCATTGCATCGGCTGCCTTCTCAAAGATTGGTTTCAGTTGTTGGCTAAACCGACACCAGTCAGCGTAGAAATTGAGTAACAGAATGTCATTGGTGACTGGGTGGGGGAGAGAGGGGGAGGGAGGGAGAGATGGAGAGAGGAAGGGGAAGGAGGGGAGGGAGGAAGGGAAGGGAGGGAGAGAGGGGAGGGAGGAAGGGAGGGGAGGGAAGGGAGGGAGAGAGGAAAGGGAGGGTAGGGGAGGAAGAGAGGGAGGAGAAGGAGGGGAGGCACGCCCACTCAGGTGAGGAGCGGGAAGGCGGCCGGGAGAGGATGGCATTTGAACGGGGAGGCAGACGGGGATCAGAGGAAAGCGAGACCACACCCGGGGCGGGGGGGGGGGGCGGGGGGGGTGGGGGGGGGGGCCGAAGGGGAACCAGGGGGGGCCGGCGGGGGGGGGGCGGCGGGGGGTTGGTGGGGGGAGAGCGGGGGGGGGGCGGGGGGACCAGGGGCGGGGGGGAAGCTGGTCAGGGGGGGAGGGGGGGAGGGGGGGAGGCGTCGGGCGGGTAGGGCGCGTCGGGGGGGAGGGAGAGAGGGGGGGGGGCTGAGGGGGGGCGGGGCGGGGGGGTCCGGTGAGGCTGGCTGGGAGGTGGGATGGTGGGGGGGGGAGGGAGGGCGGGTGGGGGGGGGCCAGGGAGAGCGGGGGGGGGGGGGGGGGGGGGGGGGGGGCGGCGCGGGGGGGGGGGGGGGGGCGGGGCGGGGAGGGGGGGGGCGGGGGTGGGGGGGGGGGGCACGGCGGGGGGGGGGCGGGGGAGGGCGGTGGGGGTGGGCGGGAGGGGGGGGGGGGAAGGGGGGGGGGGTGGGTGGGGGGGGGGGGGCGTGATTCTGGGGGGCGCGGGGGGGGGGGCGGGGGGCAGGGAGGGGGGGGGGCGGGGCGGGGGGGTGGGGCGCCGGGGGGGAAAAGCATGGGCCCGGGCGGGGCGGGGGGGAGGCGGGGGGGCGGGGGGGGGTACGGGGATGGAAGGGGCGGGTGGGTGGGGAAGGCCCGGGGGGGGGCGAGGAGGTAGGGAGGTGGGGGAGAGGGAGGAAGGTAAAGGGAGGGGAGGGATGGAGAGAGGGTAGGGGGTAAGGGAGACACAGTGGGGGAGAGGGAGGGGAAGAAGAGAAAGGGAACGAAGAGAGAGAAGGAAGAGAACGGATGGAGGGGGGAACACAGGGAATAGGTCATGTAGGGTGGAGTCAAAAGTAAAACTAAAACAAATCCAAATCTGACGCAGACATTGATATACGTACACTGCCTCTTGCGCCCATACAATTAATCCAGTTGTGGGAAATTCCTGGTCTTCACCAGGTTACCCGGTTGTCTTCCCAACAACTATTGCACTTCTTTTGCACGTAACCCTATTCCATTGAACGAACGCCCTGGCATCTTTGAATTAATAATGTATTTATGTAAATTCAAACATTGTGCCCATTTGGCAACATGTCAGAGTACGTAGCATTAGTTCACAAACATTTTCCCAGTAAAAAACTTGTATTACTGAGGAGAACGTTGTGGCTGACATTACATACAGCAAAAGATAGTTGCAAAATTTGCTATGGGAGTTTGGGGATAGTGATTACGGTCTCACCTCTGAGTTCATTGTAGTTGCTGGTCGTCACCTGAACGGCAGCGCCGCCAGCCACATACTGCAGACATACCTGGCGCAAACAGTGGGTCAGAGAGAGGCTATGACATTATTCAGTATGTATGTACTATACACGTTGGGAACGTCATATCCCAGCTGTATAACTGGTCCGTTCCATGCTGCAGCTATAGAGAGCAGGCTATTTCATAAAAACTCGGTATTATAACGCACTGACTAAATATGCACAAAATCTTCGCTTATAGAGCCAACAGATTTTGCCAACGCATTCTATTTAGCGCGCTCCACGAGGTTTCTATACAGTTCTCCGGGACAGTTGGACAAGAAGCTATACCTGCAGTGTCAGTAGTCCCAGTAGAGGGGCTCGCAGAGATCCACTCATAGCACACACGGGTCGCAGGACTCCGGAGAAAACGCTAAAACTGTCCTCGGCTTTGCGAAGGAATGAGAAGAGGGCGGAATTGCATGTTACGTCACATCCTGCTTTACAGGATGTTGGTGATGCCAGCATTATGATGGGAAAACGGTATATACATAATGCATACAAATTCATTATACAACAGACACATAAATACAATGATTTTACATAGTGTTTGTTGGTTAACTGATTGATTAACTTTTACAGCAGCCTCCATTTCCCTGTAGGAGGAGTGAGGGAGAGAGGAGGGAGAGAGGGGAGGGAGATGGAGGAGAGGGTGAGAGGAGGGAGGGAGGAAGAGAGGAGGGAGGAGGGAGGGTAACATGAGGAAACGAGGGAGGAACAGATGAGAGGGGGGGATAAGGTCACAAGGCAAACAAGATGACTGGTGCTCACTTGTTGTCGCATCCTGTCAGAGACATTGGGCTCCAAGGTGCCTGTCCGAGGTGAACCAGATGCACTCTTGGGGAGTTTATTTGCTGTGATGATGCACAATACACATAGGCAGGATCCTAGTGCAACCCAGACAATCATACAACAATATTGGACCTACACACCCACACACGTATGTACGCACACAGCGGTGGTGAAGCCTTGGAAGACACAATGTGCCATTTGATTCTGGGAATCTACTGTATGTGAAATGAATCCCAACTCATCAGGGCACTGTCTAGTAGTAGTGGAGACAAAGTGCTGTCTCGGTTTTCTCCCCCACACCACTGATAATCAACGTCCTCACACAAAAGACTGGGTCCATATGGAACATTATGTTATAGTCTTGTACACCTCTGGAGGGGAAAAGTGACTATTAAACCATTTCTTGGTTGTGCTGACTCAAGGCACTAATATCCCTGTGACCTGGAGACAGAACCAGCCTTTAGAGCATATCCTCATCTCCCGAAGTTACAGATCCTTTTTGCCTACTCCCCTTGCTTTGTTCTATCGACTAGAGGCTGTTCACCTTGGAGGCCTGATGTGGATATCGGTACAAGAGGACACGAGGATCAGACGTGCCCTATACGTATGATACGTCAGCACAACGAGCAAGCTCAGTAATGTTCATCCCAGCCTCGGCACGGGACTATATAAGTTGATGTACAAGTTTGTTACCAGACACCACCTTCGTAAAGGGAGCACCTCACAGTTATGATAAACTACAGGATCTCTCATCTGGGTCAAATGTACAGTGGAACCTCCAAACAAGGGCCAACAATTTTGTCCCTTGGTGAGAGGTTGTCCGGAGGTCCGTCTCGGAGGTCAAATAATACACTAAAATATTAGCATGGGGTCGAAACAAGTGTCTTTTGTAGAGAGGTCGTCCTTATCTCGGAGGTCCAATAATACACACATGTATAAGTACATGTAATACAATGTATTAGCATGGGGTTGAAACAAATGTACAGGTTGAGGTTGTCCCTATCTAGGAGGGTCCCTTATTGGATGTTCCACCATACACCTCTGCATTTCTATTTGGCCACAGGACCCAGGATAGGGCAGGATAGCTAGGGCAGGGCCTGGGTAGAAAGCTACAGTACACACCTATGTATGTCTGTATGTACCTATTGCCAAGAACAGTTCCTGGACGTTCTGGTCGCTCTTGGCCGATGTCTCCATGAACAGGAGACCGTTATCTTCCGCATATGACTGCGCATCCTGCAGCAAACAGATACACACACACTTCATGTGTACAAAAATTGTAGGTCGTCAAAGAAGTATACATGAAATTATAGTTCATAGCATACCAGCCATAGGTATATAGATAGATAGATAGATAGATAGAGAAATAAATAAAAAACACCACCACCATATTTACAAACCCCAATATATCCACACAAAACACATACACAAATACACATGACATGACATGATAGTAGGACACTGGGTGCCCAGCCTTGAGAACCGGGACGGTGGGTTAAAGAGTCTTTTATGGCTAGCCAACTCTCCCCACACACCCAGCATCCAAACTCCACATCACAAACAATGACAGCCACACAGTGAGTAACTGTACGATAGTACAGTCACGACAACACATGTAGAGTACGATACATATAAATATAAATATATAAATATATACACAAACACAGATGGTAGAAAAAAGAAATTGGTAGCATTGTAGAAAAATAGAAAAATAGAATCTAGCTTACTTACTGGACGTAAAAAACAAGGTAGAATGACTTACTTGTGGCGGTAAAAACGTGGTAGAAAAATAGAATCTGGAATAAAATGACTTACGCAGTAAAAACGTGGTGCACTTGTACATGTAACTATAGATGACACCCCATTAGTTGGCAAGTGAAGCAAGCCCAAATAGTCTTCTGAATATCTCCGGTTTTTCTCTGTTTGCAGACAGTACTGTCCCTACTGCATGCTTCTCCTAATCCTATCTACTGTACATATAACAAGGCTCAAACTTTGCACTCTCGCTTGCTTGCTAATAGTATGTTCCATAATATTCGTCCATAAGTAGTGATGCATAATACAGTTCATTGTATGGGACAACAGCACGAAACGTGTACTACGCCACGCACGGCTTCTCTTTACAAAACCGAGGAATGAAGACCTCCAAGTGACCAGGTAAGTCGTGTCATGTGTGGCAGAGGACTTGGATGATATGGATACAGTAACTGCATTTATGTATTCATGCGGTAGGCCCTACTAATTTCCGTTCCCATGTAAACTGGGGAATGGAGGAATGATATGTGTGCAAGTACATATGTAATGTAAGTGGGTATAATTATATGCACATGGCACAGCTTTTACTTTGTTAAGGTACTAGTCTAAGGAGTACATAAAATTGTGGGTGCACATGTCTTTAAATGATGTCACTTCATCATCATGGATATAATTATATACTAGGTTAGGTATGATATACAAAAAGGTGAGGCGAATCCACTGTGTTGTACGGTACGTACCTCAATGTGAACTTTTCTGATGTCCTTGAGGTCAGCCTTGTTACCAGCCAGAGCTATCACTATACTAGGACTGGCCTGGCGCTGCAGCTCTTTCACCCAGTTCTTTGCCCTCACAAATGTGTCCTTTGTACGAGGGAGAGAGGGGGACGTGAGAAGAATGGACGGGAGATGTGGTTAGGGAGGAGGAAGGGAGAGAGAAAGGGAGGAAAAGTAAGGGGAGGGAGGGAGGAGAGTGGGGGTGGGTATGGAGGGAGGAGGGAGGGAGAGAGAGAGAAAAACAGTAATGTCCCTGTGCTTCCAGACATGGTTGTAATCACTTGGGGAGACGGAACCTGACATATGAGGATGTCTTATGAGAGTTTTCTGAAAATTACTGGGCCCTCTTAACTCTCATTCTCTTTTTTACATCACGGGGATGGGTTATATAGGAGTTTCAAAATAAGAGAGAGTGTGTGGACTGAAGGAAGGGCACGCAGTAGCAAAACATCTGAAAAAGCATCCGCCGAACAAAATGGCTACTTGGTTCCACGCCACAATTGATAAAAGAGTTCCCCAAAGTGTTCCTAATTAATCTACACACAAGAGGGGGAAAGCCCCTCTAATAGAGGAAGAGTGCCTAATCAGCAATTCAGAAGAAAACTGAAGAATTGTTGGATAGTTTTGCCAGAAAAACCGAAAGAATGCTCATTGCTATATATGGTTGGAAACCATGATCTTGTTAAAACTTTCATTGATTATTTGTCCCACTACAACACCACTGAGATTTTTTACAGTCAACAATATTGTGTGGAACTATTTTGAACGTGTAATGAAATTTTCCACTGTTGGTATCTGTGACCCAAACCTTTCGCAAAATTTTGGGATGAAGTGCAACATGGTACTTGTGTACTGGTGTGTGTGGTGTGTAGCTCACGCCGTCTGATATGTCGTACACGACGACAGCTGCCTGAGCTCCTCGGTAGTACATGGGAGCCAGACTGTGATATCTCTCCTGGCCAGCCGTGTCCCAGATCTCAAACTTGACCGTCGTGTCATCCAGGTTGACTGTCTGAGTCAGGAAGGCAGCTGTGAACGTACATGAGGAGTTGAGCCAGAGCAGTGAGCATCAAAGAGAACAGGCAAACAGACACTAGTGTTGTGACGGAGTGTACTTACAGTAATGTGCATCATAACAGCTACGTATGTAGAATCCCCTGCATAATCTCAAAGAAACCCATCCGTGCCCATGCTTACACACACACATATAAAACTCCAAAAGTGTGACATGAACGGAAGGAAGGCACTACTGAATGTGGAGGCTCTGCTAGGAATATGCAGGGTGCTGCTCCCTCAGTAGACAAAAGGGATGGGGTAAGAGGGATTAGGGAGGGGAAGAAAGGAATGGAGTTGGAGAAGGGGAGAGGGTGGGGATGAGATAGGGAGAGGGGGAGATCGGAAACGGGAGATGGTGGGGTAAAGGAGAGAGAATACAAGAACCATTAGGGAGGGGGAGGGGTGGAGGGAGAGACTATATGCACAAAAGGGAAAAGTGTAGGTAACCTAGAAATTGAAAGGGAAGAGAATGAGGAGGGGATATGGGAAAAGATTGAGGGAAAGTTGTACTAAGACCAAGAGAACAGGAAACTACATTATAAGGTCCAAATTAGAAAGGGGCTAAGCGAGTTCTAAAGGCTTGGTCACCTGACCACATGCAACATACATGTGTACATATTACCTCCTATAGTTGCCTCTAGATGGTCAGAGTATTCTCCTTTGACAAACCGCAGCACCAGACAAGATTTACCCACACCGGACTCTCCTGTGTAGTGAAATGCAGGGGGTTTCATCATAATTGAGAACAAGGCTTGGAGAATAGGGAGGGGGGAGGGAGAGAGAGGAGAAAAGGAGGTGGTGAGAGGGGAGAAAAGGAGGTGGTGAGAGGATGGGGTGTAAGGAGGAAGTGAAAGAGGAAATAGGGAGGAGGAGAGGGTGGAGCAAAAGTGCAAAGGAGACACAGATAGAGTTGAGGTACTGAGATAGAGAAGATTAGGGAGTCACAGTTTGCTAGCTCCCACGTCTGTGTACATTACTATTGTATGATACTTACCCAGCAGAACCAACTTGAAATGACATATTTTGTCTCTGGATCCATTAGCCCTATGGGCTGAACCGCCACGTGACGCCATAGATCCTGTGGTGTGTCAGTAGACGACTGCACACAGCGGGGCAGTGGTTCGTGTTGGGCTCACACACAAATCCTTCAACAGCACCTAGTACACATTGTACACAATAAAAACGCAACAACTACACTTCAGAAAGAAATCACCTGTTTATCTGCATGCCTCACCTCACTCATCAGCCATTATTCATTAGTTTACCACCTGTAGCAGGCAACCTATACGTGCCTACCGCCATGGTGGGCCTAGGCCCTAGTCATAGAGAAAGCCTTGTTCTTTGCCTACCACTTCACTAACTGATTTCCCAAGATACGACGGGGCTTGGGACTAGTAAACTAAGACCCACACGCAGTTTGCAGTCACCGATTACTGAAAGGTCTTACCTGCGTCCCCAGGGGTCTAGAACACGAATCGTCAATCGCTACCTCTCGCTTTGTCCGCACGAACACACAACCAACAACACCGGCACCCAGCCCGAGACCCAGCCCTTTTCTTTCTTACGCAGGGCGCTTATGCTATGAAGCGTTAATGGCCGGCCACAACAACAAACATGTTTTACCAGTAGTGACGTCATAAAACAAATACATAGCAGACTGGCACACGAACAATAAGGTTTGTTAAATAAGTTGCACAGTTATAAATGAGTGGGTGTTTTCTGGTGTTCCGTTATACGTCCAGGTGTGTGTGCATGTGTTGAGTGCTAATAGAAACATCTCCACAGAAAATATCGAGGTGCAGACTTTACGATTTGCCGCAGCACCCACCTCCTCCCTGCAGTGGAAAAGATTACATCATCATTACATCACCATACTAATACAGTACAATCGTACAGTCACTGTGAAGGGAGCTTATACAATCATCGAGTATATTGTCCCAAAAGCAGACAGTCATTCCACGAAATCGTCCACATCGCGACAATGCACACGAGGTATTCATACACTAATGGTACAACACCACTCCCTAATTGCACACCTAAGCAATACTTACAAGGCTCAAATCGAAGGAGGACCCTGGGAACGTTGGCATTGTTTATTAGTAATACTAACAAAACGCTGTGTTTCAGTTGTCAATGTCTAAAAAGTGAAATTATGCATCCTCGTTGCAATATCAAGTTCATGGGTGAAAAACCCCTTGCTTACCGAAAAAGACAAAACGTTCATAATTAGGACACTTCAATCTACAAAAACCATGCGGCTATATTATGTAGCAGTAGATTTAATGGGCAAAAATGGGAACCCCTCTTATCGGGACCATATTATTAACCCTCGGTGTGCATGCGCAGCGAGGGTTACGGTAGTTGGGTCTGTCTGTGTGTCCTTCTGTGTGTCTGTTACTCGACATCTCACTTCGACTGGGTCCACTTGCTCAATGCTCTGTGTATCTTGAAGGCACAAGAAGTCACAACGAAGGGCGTGTATCAACTCTCGCATGCTATCTACTACTGTAGCTAGCCCGTGTCAGACTCTCTGCGAGCTATATACTAGCGGGAGACCACGAGTAAACGCATAACTAATAGACAATAGCCCAGCCCATCAATTAACAGTGTCGCGCACGCGCAGTTCGCCGAGGGTTTGCACTTTAGTGCTTTTCATTAGGAAGGTCCAGGTGTTAAACCGTAAGGAACAGTTCTTGCTGGAAGAAAGGTGTCCTGCGCAGCGACGGTTACAGTATACTTGGTCTGTCTGTCTGTCCGCCCGTCTGTTACCACGCGCAACAAACAGGCCAAAAAGTGACACCAACGGGTTCAGCGCTACACTGGCTTAATTTTAAAAATGGCAATATTCCTAAAAATACTGCGTTCTAAAGTTATGGCGTGAGAACCAAGTGAACGAGCCAATATGTTAATTAGCACAGGCTTACCTAAACTGGGTCCGCTTGGTCTGTGTATCTTGAAGGCACAAAGAAGTCACAACGAAGGATTGTATCGACTCCTGCGAGCTATCTACTACTTTCGCTTGTGTCAGACTCTCCGCAAGCTACATACTAGCGGGACACCACGAGTATAGTACAACACATAACTAATAGCCCAGCCAGTCATTAGCGGTACCAGTTCGCCGGGCTTGCACTTTAGTGCTTTTCATTTACAGCATCAGATATACCACAATGCTCAGAGTTATATACATAGTCTTGGAACAAGGCTTCAGTAGGAGGAAAACCCTCTCTACATATATGACACCCCTGATAGTTCTCTTCCTTACTTTTCAGAAGAAAACCCTTGCATGCATAATTATTCCGTCACACTGGTGACCCAATTACATGGTTTCCACTCTAAAGTGTATACAAAAGTAGCTCTACAGTAGAACCCCTCTAATCCGGACATCAATCCAGGGAAAGCAAAAAATGTTTAGTGAGGTGTCCTTAAAAATTGCATGCAAGTCTGAGGAACTGTTCTTGGGAAAGAAAAGGTGTCCTTGTTAGGGAGGTGCCTTGATATCAGGCGTGTCCTTAGACAGTGGTACTATAGTGGGGTGAGACATTGGTTCCTAGTGGCTCACAGATTGTTGTTGTGGCTGGCGATCTGAGACATAGGGTTCTCGTGAGCTGGTCCCTGACCTCTGTACCCCAGATGAACCCTTTGGGAGCTTCTTAGCTGTGTGGGTGCATGTGTGCGTGTGCGTGCATGGGGAGAAGACAGGAAAAAAGTCTTACGACATGTGACGCGATACATTAATCAGTTACGGTCATATTTTCTGGCTTGCTGCTTCAATTTACACGTGCATTGAACATCATGTTAAATTTGTGTCAAAAATTCAAGCTAACATAAAATAAAATTCTTGTGTGTCTGCAGTCAAGCGAGGCTGTCAAGGAGAGTGCTCTACCAACTGAAACTAGTACGTATATACCAGGTCAACTCTGAGAACATAATACGACACCAGACAAAAGGCATACACCATCAGCAGAACAAACACGAAGCGTACCGTGGGTGTGTCGCACTAAGCAAGCTAGGCTGCACACAACATTGATCACACTGCATTCCACCGCCTATATATCCCACGTACATTCAGTCAGAAACGCCAGTCGTCCTGTTACTGTCACAGACAACTAACTACCAGTAGAGAATCAATGAGACCCTGAGGCAACCTCTACATTAGTGTGAACACTGATTCTCTGAACAAGCCTTTGTAAGGTCCAGCCAGTAGGCATTTGGATGAGCGGCCAGTCACACTATTTCTCTCACCTATTGCGAGGAATGTTTCGTTGACGTTCATGGCTGTCTTTGCCGAGGTCTCCATGAAAAGCAGAGAGTTCTCATCAGCATATGACTGAGCTTCCTGTATACATAGAGAAGATATTTATGATTGCTACGACATGTACAAGTCCATACATACATGTTGCATATACAATAGGAGAACTAACTTTCATACACTATAAACTCCATACACGTAACTACAGAGTTAGCATGGCAAAGGCAAAACAAACAAGTCAACTACACTCAGGACAGCTCAAGAAAAAAAGAAGAGCTGCCCTAGGTGGGATTCGAACCCATGACACTCTTCTGTGTAAGTGAGCGCTCTACCAATTGAGATAGGACACTAGCCCCCCCCCCACATGAAGCTGTTGGCAACACCCATACATGTACATACACCTTCCCTCAAACGTATGAATACTGTGCATAGTACTACAGACAGAGATATGTAATTATCGTGGTACACATACGGAACACAACTCATACGGAAAGTTCATGGTGTTACTGTAAAATTATACAAAATCACGATCATGAATATGGCAGTCATGGGGAGATTGCCTCCTACAAACACCAAAACATTTTACTTTCGTAGTCACCCCACAAGGAGTTTTGCTATAGCCTGAAGACCTTGCTATGCAAGAAGGACATTTCCTGCCCCTGACAATTTTCATGGCCTGGAGCCAACTCCAGCAAATTATGACCAAGCACAAAAAACTGCACAACGGTCACACATGCACTTGATATAACCTGGTTTTTTTAATCTATTCTGAATCTTGAATTTAATTTTTCATTTGCTCATGACAGACAATACTATTAACAAATCTTTGGTTACCATTCAATATGGTAATATCTCCCCCCCAGCTCAGGAGTCTACTGCAGGTCCGTTATCAACATTATATAATGAAATTGGCAATGTTCCCACCGCCCCAAACACACACATTAGTACACACTCACGTCGAAATCGACCATTCTCTTGCCGGCCAGGTCAGCCTTGTTCCCAGAGAGAGCTATGACAATGTTGGGACTGGCCTGACGCTGCAGCTCCTTCACCCACGACTTGGCTCTTACAAATGTGTCCTTTTAGTCAGTCAGGAGAGATAGTAGAGAGTTAGAGGAGGGAGGGAGGGAGGGAGGGGAGAGGAGGAACACCTATTACAATGCTCAGTGGTAGTGAGAAACCTTCCAAATAACAGGTTTTTCACTGAAATACGAAATATGTGGGCAGGAACCATAACAAGCATTCGACGAAACATCCTCACAATAAAAGGTTCTGCTCTCTTTCAAACAACATACAGTGTTAGTGATGTCATAGACAACAATGGCTGCCTGAGCTCCTCGGTAGTACATGGGAGCCAGACTGTGATATCTCTCCTGGCCAGCCGTGTCCCAGATCTCAAACTTGACCGTCGTGTCATCCAGGTTGACTGTCTGAGTCAGGAAGGCAGCTGTGGACAGGGGGCAGAGCAGCAGACATGGAGGGAGGAAGGGAGGGAGAGGAAGGAAGGGGAGGGAGAGGAAGGAAGGGAGGAAGGGGGGAGATGGAGGAAGGGAGGAAGGGGGGGGAGAGGGAGGAAGGGAGGGAGAGGGATGAAGGGGGGGAGATGGAGGAAGGGAGAGAGGGAGGGAGAGGGAGAGGGAGAGGGAGGAAGGGAGGAAGGGGGGGAGAGGGGAGGAAGGGAGGAAGGGGGGGAGAGGGAAAGTGAGATAAAAACTAATGAGAAGGTAGATAGAAAAAGAGAATCTCTAGTCTTGTTTCCAAATCCTCTCTGCTTCATCATTATCTACATGCTTTATGCAATGCAGTGTGGGCATGATACAGGACAATCAAAATGGGGGCGACCTGGTTGTCAGAAAGTAGAGAAAAGTCCCATAAAGGATGAGGTAATTCTCTTTTCAGGATGGAAGCTGTGCACTCCACAGGGATATCAGTGGTAAGGCCAAAGGGGGACATCCTGTTGTTTAGTTCCTATATTTACTTTATGCACCCTAAGGTTTGTGGATCATTCAATAGCAAACAAACAGGCACGTGGTTGACAAACTACAGACAAGCAGCGAGTTGAAGTTTTTGCAGTACACAGTATATACAATGGAATGACACAAAGCACCACTAAATTGATGGTCGGGCCACGCCACACTGTTACTAACAGAGGTATTTTCTCACTCAACACAGGCTAAATAGATGCATCGTCGGTTACTACTGAGGGCAGTGCTAGTCCAGATACTCGTCTGTTATGAACCTTCGAGTACTGTATCAGAATGAAAAGCACTAAAGTGCAAACCCTCGGCGAACTGCGCATGCGCGGTACAATTGATGGGCTGGGCTATTTGTAGTATGCGTTTACTCGTGGAGTAGCTCGCGAAGAGTCTGACACGGGCTAGCTACAGTAGTAGATAGCATGCGGGAGCCAATACACACCCTTCGTTGTGACTTCTTGTGCCTCCAAGGTACACAGAGCAAGCGGATCAGGTCGAGGTAAGCCTATGCTAATTTGCAATTGGCATGTTCACTTGGTTTTCATGCCATAACTTCTGAACGCGGCACTTTTTTTTATATACAAAAATCGCCATTATTAAAATGAAGCGGGTGTATCGCTGAACCCGTTGGTATCGCTATTTTACCTGTTTGTAACGCGTGGTGGCAGAAAACGTGGTAACAGACGGACAGACCAAGTACTGTAACCCTCGCTGCGCATGCGCGCCGCCGAGGGTTAATGAAACAGGGAAACTGCGGGGTGTTACTTGTAGAAGGGGTGGGTTACGGTGTCTGGGAGGTACATGTACAAACAATCAGCATATCTGTATGTGCTGATGTGTAGGTCACAAAACCCTCAGGACCTTTCTTCGTAATTCTCATCCTTTCTTCTTGTGAAAGCGTGATCTTTTCGTCCTATCGGTTCTGCCCATTTCTCTGGGTGCGTGGTGTGGTCAATGGCCCAAGTGCCATGACTACATCCTCAGTATTGTGAAGAGATACATACTTACCTCCAATGGTGCTCTCCTGATACTCGTGAAACTGACCCTTGACAAATCTCAGTACCAGACTAGACTTTCCTACTGCCGACTCTCCTGTTAGGAGACAGAGATGGGGGGGGGAAGAGGGGAGAGGAGGGGAAGGAGGAGGAGGCAGAGAGGAGGAAGAAGGAAGGGGAAAAGAGAAGAGGGAGATATGAACAAGGGGGTAATTATGTTAAGAAAACTTGTCTAGATATTGTAAACAGGGCTCTGTACTCAAAAACCTTACTCAGAGGGCTGGTATCCAGTCCAGTGTGACCACCCACAGATGCTGCTAGCCCGTGTTAGACCACAACGTGGCATGCCATCTATTGGCAGTGCTTTTTACACACGTGTAGTGCGTGCATAGGATTGGCTATAATACAGTGCAAGTGTTTGTCATGAGCAGAGGGTTTTCATTGTGGCAGTAGGACACACAAACTGATACTAGTGCTCCTACTACAGCAGCCATATGAAACAGTGTGGATTGGCAGCGGCTATGAACAGTATTTGAACCACTCTATGTACATGGTGGCACTCTAGTCTCCTTCTTACCCAGTAAGACAAGTTTGAACTGGCACACTTTCTCTCTGGGAATCCCGTTGGGTCTCTGAGCCGCTCCACCTCCTCTTGCCGCCATTTCCTGGGGAATGGAATGTGGACCTTATGCAGTGTTGGAGTTGTAGCCCATTAGCATAGTAGGAGGTGGGACAACAACCACAATGAATGTCAGCATTACACAGCAATCCACCGTTTCGATGAACACTTATCATGGTACATCAGTGCACAAAGTTTCATTGTGAGAGGACCCACCATAAGCAAGTTGTAGGCATAAACACAGTTTACAAGTTTCTATTGCCTGAAGCTGTTTGCTGTTGTTTACATAACTTGATAATAATGATGGTTTACATGTGTTCAAAGTCTTATCATAGCTTTACCTAGTTAGCACACTTTATTGGTCTCTATCATGTATGGCCTGTGGCTATTTGTTGTTGTTATTTGTTGTTTACATGTAAACAACATTGTTTACAAACAAACTAAAATGCTCTTGCACACCGGGTCATGGATTCCAATCTCTGTGCAAAGTTTCATTTACCTGGGTTTTGAGATATGTAGGCTTGTCTAAACTGAACAACAACAACACAGACACAAAGAAGAGTTTACTTTCTTTAATAAATCACGAATTACCGATTATTCAATTTCTGGGGACATGCTCTTTTTGACGATAGGGATCAGACTGATATGTCAAAAGTGGTATCTCATTAAAACTGAAAGTGAAACATGCAAATCTCGCAAATGTATTGGCATAATGCAGGACAGCCTCTGTCATCCCTATGATACTAAGTACTACCATACATAAGTCCTCCACATTAATTAGCATAATAGAGTTACGTATGTGTAGTCAAATCTTAGAAAGAACTACATGATGTAAACTGGGGCAAGTAGTAGGCAAGATTTCAGATGGCCAACAATCTGCATACGTGGACTGAACCTGCAGGTATGTGTGCATACCACACACACACAGAGGTTATACTGTGTACATTAACACACGACCACACAATGATGGCAAAAAGTGGGCATTTCATTGGCTCAGGTCCAATCAGGAATCAGCCTTAAACTTGAAGTCTGGCAGGCTACAGTACAGGTGGTGCATAAACCTGGATGCTAAAAAATAAGACACACCACTGCACTACTGCAAGGGAACTGTGCAGACAAACACACACTTTTACACGACACACACGCCTCAAATCTGTCCTTGTGCTGCTCACATGCAGATCGAATGCAGAGAAAATGGCTCGAAACCCCAGAGATATAGGTTGAACAAATGGTGGCGACTAAAACTGAGAATGGAAAACTACAGACCACCAGCTATAAACACATACATGTAGGCTCGCCACACCCAGTCTAGTAGCACACCACACCCAATAGAAGACATGTTACAATCCAAGGGGTGTAGTGTGCATAACCCCAACACCACGTCTGTTGGGACCACTGTTCCTACTACCAGCATTGTAGCTAACACGGTGTTCTGCATCTCCCAGCATGTTGGGTTTGCATGGAAGTCTAGCCACCACAACTGTCCATCTAGCAGACACATATACTTGGACTCTCCCTCCGGGTTTTTGGTGCATGTGTACATTGCTTATACAAGTAAGGGGAGGGAGGTGGGGTGGTGGATTACATCATATCCACAGGGCAGGCTGCGTGGTCCAGAGCTTACCAATACAGGCTCCCACCCACTAACACACCCGCCAGTAAATGCACAAACGCACGCACACGAACAGAGCAGCACACGTATGGTATAGTAAACTCACAGTCGTGGGGAGAAATAGGACGGAAGAGACGCGCTATGAGTTCGGTAGGGGTCCCAGGAAAGTACGGAGAGGGGAGGCGACAGAAACTCGACGTCCAACACAACGGGTACGAAGCTTTTCCCCCAAAGTTTACACTGACCTAGGATAAACCGTCTTTAGACAATCTCTCAGCGGTCTGATACCGTACGCAGAGCAGCAGATATTGGCCGTCCCAGCTCAAAACAGACGGGGAGAAGATTCATGTGGGGATAACTGTAACTCCAGTGAGGTCACGGGATCGGACGTGACCACGCGGATATGATGTCATGCTAAACCTCACCAGTGCGCATGCGCACACAACAAGACCAAGACAGCCTTTCTACTACACCGGTTCGCGTTTTGTGGTGAAGAAACGCAGAGGCGAATCTGTTCATTGTAGGTTGTCTGTCGTGTGTATATGGATGTAGCTACTCTTGAGTGGTGTAGGAGTTAGTGATTTTATTCCCATTCTGGTTTTCTTTGCAGGCTGCCGTTGTTTCTGACCTACGTTGAGCCATGAGGGATAAGTGGAAGAAAAAGCGGATGCGCAGGTGCGCGAGTGTGTAAAGGTGTATAGTCGTGGTCTGTTGGGTTTTGACGTTGAATTTGGAGTTACTGTGCTATAACTGAGGAGGCAACAAATGGCCGTACACGTGTGTGCTGCGTGGCAGGCCTTGTCTCTGTGCAAACAGGATAAGAGAACGTCTGGTGGCCTTTGAGCGATTTCCTGGTTGTGCTGACTCCGACTATCTTCTTCTGAGACACTGAATCGGTCACGCAATATGGTCTGGATGAACTTATTCACCTGATACTGTACAGGGACAGCAGCTAGCTAGCTAGAACGAAACCGAGCCTCTTATGCACAGGCCAGCAATAGTGATTCTTACAATTCTCAAAAGTCGTGCTAGACATCTCCCAGTGCTTCCAACTAAACTTCAAATTAGCCCATGTGTGCACAGTCTGAAAATTTTCCGTAGCTTGCCGTAAATCTCCCGTACACACCTTTTGTTTTAATACTTGCCACACCTTCTGGAGTGCTCTTCTCCACATCTCTTGCCTGTGTGTCTTAATTATTCAATGATCAACTATTCCTTTTTGCCTACTGTTTGTAGATTGAAGAGAAAACGCAGAAAGATGAGGCAGAGATCCAAGTGAACTGAACATTGATTTACCTATACTGTCTACATAAGGGTTGTGCACAGCTAAAGAATGGAATGCACTCTGTGTCTGTATATACTCTGAACACTGTGCTGAGATTTAGTGCACTTTTCTTTGTTGGTTGTCGTTTTGTTTTTTACGTCATTTGCGGCGGAAGCGAATATGGTGGGCTTGAATTAGAGTACGTTTTAAGGAGGGGGGACAGGAAAACCAATTACTTTGGCCGTGAATCCCCGGTTGGCTGGCCGGCTTGCTGCGAGTACATATCCTGAACGGTTGCCTTATCTCTCACAGAGGGCCAGTCACCAGTTGAGAGGCGAGATGTCGTTTTCCTCGCAGTACGACCTAAAGGAGGACATAGGGAAGTAAGTGGGCGTTCGCGAGGGAGAAAACGCTGCGCAGCGCGAGACCGATGACTGGCGTCGTTTCTGACATTTCCTCCTGCATCATAACGTGGTTTACATTCGTTGGTTCGTTGCCTAGTGCCGCCTGTGTGTGCTGACATAGCTACATTACGCCTCTATCCAGTTTTTGGGAAGGTGGGAGATGGAGATGCCCACTTTTCTTGTGCCGGACGTGTGGGGTTCTTGTATGGCTTGTGTCAGAACCTGGTCTCCTCTGCCTTTAGTCTGTCCATATGCCACCACACACCCCCTACGAAGCTTCCCCGATGCACTGTTGAAATAGACCTCCTCACCCAGTGGGGTGTGGCAGAGTGATTGCCATGTGTGTAAGCCAGACGTAGAACTTGGCCATCAACTGTCCATCACGTGTATATACCTATGTAGGGCAGTCTATGTTGAATGAATGACCATAAAAATGATAGAGCTGTACAGTATGTTGTTCATGTCGAAGTGCATGTAGTGTACATAATGGCTGCTAAGGTGTGATGCCCGTGCCTGTGTCTGTTGTACAGGGGAGCCTTCAGCATTGTCAAGAGATGTGTTCACAAGCAGACTGGCAAGACATATGCAGCCAAGATCATCAACAAGAGACGACTCTGCCAAAGAGGTGGGGGTGTCATGTCCCAAACGTGGTTATTACGTACTAGAACGAATGCAAAGCATTTTTAGCGAGCGAAGCGAACAGTTCAAATTTTCACGCATGTTTCGCGCATATTAGAATCGAGTAGAACATTACTGTATGTGCAGTGAGGCAGTGCAGGTCACAATTATGTAGAATAATCCCGCATTCAGACGACTCCAATAATGCACACCTGTTGTTTAAAACAATTTTTCGTGCACTGTCCATTGCACTGTCCATACAGTAATGTTTTTAAGTTTGTGAAAAACACAGCTGAAATTCCACACTCCCATTCGCTTACCAATAATTTCTTTCATTCATTCTACATATTATGTATATGTACTACGTGTAATATCTGTATGTAGCTATATGTACATATGCCACTGCTGATCACTAAGTACAGTAATGACATGTCACCTGTATGTATGTACAGGGTGGAAAGTTATGAAAATGTTCTGATTTTAGAAATCTGTGTGTACGCTGGGGCAGGTACCATTTCAGCAACTACAGTAAGGACGCTGCTAAGCAACCCTCGGGGTTTCTAAATAAAAATTAGATGTCATATCTTCAGCGATATTGATGTACAATTCACATTGTGGTTCATCGTGCGCCACCAATCAATACATAAGGCTCGCCAAGGCACTTAGGCTTAGTTCACTGTGCCAGCCACTATCCTTATGACACGCAATATACGGCATTGTGTGACGGGGCCATGCGACATGTGACCTGTCGCTCCAGTTTGAAACTGGAATGAGTAACACACATAGTACTGTTTTTGGAACCTCGAAACAATACCAGCTAGTGGTAAGCATGGGAGGTGTTGGAATGCAATTTGTGCATGTTATAGGGTGCAGAGTCTGAGCTGCGTACACACACACTGTATCCTCCTACCACTCACTTATCAACAGTTGTGTGTGTGTGCTTCTTGCTGATGGGAAACCAGTACAATAGCTATACAATGTACATATGTTGCAGTGCCCAGACAGGAAAGCAGGAGCCCTGCAAGGGTGAATACTTCCCTGTCTTGTGGGTACTGCAACATATTTTTGCCTAGGCAAACGACACGTGTGTATATGAAACCTGCTTGCACATGCAGGATTGTAAGGCTGATAAAATTCCCAAGTACCTAGCTTCGTAGGTGTCGGTTGCATAGGGATATCCAACAAATGCACATTCAGTGCCCTCTGGGAGCACCACAGTAATGATACACGAGAAACAAACTTTACATACACAGACACGGATTGTACTGTGTGTGCGTAGTTTGTGGCTCACTAAACCAGAAGGCTGTGGGAGTGAAAAACTGTAGTGTAGGGGCCCTTGTTTGATACGGGCCAGCCGTCCGTGTGCGTAGTTATCCATATAATGTGCAATAATCACCAGTGATCAAAAGACAGTAATGCGTAGTCAATGAAGTTTGAGGAAGTACTAGACGGCACAACTTGGTTATAATATGGCAGTATAATTTGTGTATATCTTTGTCAGTGTATACACGTGTAAAACGGAGTATGGTGGCATTGTGTGGGCTGATTGAGTGATGAGCAAGGTTTTATTGTGCCCCGTGTGGTACTACGCACAGATTTGCAGAAACTCGAAAAAGAAGAGAAAATATGTCGAATGCTGAGGCACACTAACATCGGTAAGTACGTAGTAGTACACATAGTATAGTTTCTCAGTTCATATTGTATGCTGTATGTAAGCTAATTCACAGATTGGGGCCCACGTGAATGTGTACTGTTGTGTCTAATGCTCCTTATACAGTATTTCCCTCCTCTTCCTCTTAGCTTGTGTTTACTAACAAATTTCACATGTACCACATTTGTTGTGTGTGACATGTCTTTATGATGAGTCGATGCTAAGTTATGCCAGTATTGTTAGAGAAATTGTGAACCATTGTTTCTCCTGGTTGTCTGCGTTAATGAGGTGGCTGTCATTTTCCCCCTTAGTTCAACTCCATGAAACGATATCTGAGGAGACACATCACTACCTTATCTTTGATCTGTGAGCTACTCTTTACTATCTGTGTGTGTGTGTGTGTGTGTGAGTGAGTGTGTTTGTGTGTCTGTGCATTGTTAACTCTTCCTATAATATGTTGTGTGCATAGTTTTATGAAGCGTGGCACGTAGGAGAAAACACAAGTGTCCCTTGCCAAGGGCTACAGTCACTACAAACTTATTTATATAACATGCAGTTACATGTTTGCGTGTATAAAGTGATGTACACTTTATTTCGGTGTCTGACATTAGAATAACAGGAGGCGAGCTGTTTGATGAGATTGTGGCCAGAGAATACTACAGTGAAACTGACGCAAGGTACATATTTACAAGAGTATACTGTGGGTATACTGTGCCATATGAGGGTATACTGTGCCATATGAGGGTATACTGTGCCATATGAGGTATACTGTGCCATATGAGGGTATACTGTGCCATATGAGGGTATACTGTGCCATATGAGGGTATACTGTGCCATATGAGGGTATACTGTGCCATATGAGGTTATACTGTGCCATATGAGGGTATACTGTGCCATATGAGGTTATACTGTGCCATATGAGGTATACTGTGCCATATGAGGGTATACTGTGCCATATGAGGGTATACTGTGCCATATGAGGGTATACTGTGCCATATGAGGGTATACTGTGCCATATGAGGGTATACTGTGCCATATGAGGTATACTGTGCCATATGAGGGTATACTGTGCCATATGAGGTATACTGTGCCATATGAGGGTATACTGTGCCATATGAGGGTATACTGTGCCATATGAGGGTATACTGCGCCATATGAGGGTATACTGTGCCATATGAGGGTATACTGTGCCATATGAGGGTATACTGTGCCATATGAGGGTATACTGTGCCATATGAGGGTATACTGTGCCATATGAGGTTATACTGTGCCATATGAGGGTATACTGTGCCATATGAGGGTATACTGTGCCATATGAGGGTATCTGTGCATATGAGGGTATACTGTGCCATATGAGGGTATATGTGCCATATGAGGGTATACTGTGCCATATGAGGTTATACTGTGCCATATGAGGGTATACTGTGCCATATGAGGGTATACTGTGCCATATGAGGGTATACTGTGCCATATGAGGGTATACTGTGCCATATGAGGGTATACTGTGCCATATGAGGGTATACTGCGCCATATGAGGGTATACTGTGCCATATGAGGGTATACTGTGCCATGACTGTACCACAACACAGTATTTTGAAGTTTGCCTTTCTCTTGCGTTGTTTGAACCCTGAGTTGCCCTGGTACATAGCTCAGTTGGTAGAGTCCTTGCAGTCAACAACAGAGTGTCATGGGTTCAAATCCCACCCAGGGCAGGAGTTGGTGTGGGTGTGTCATTGGTTGCTTTGCCTTTGCCTTTCTCTTGCGTTGTTTGAACCCTGAGTTACCCTGGTACATAGCTCAGTTGGTAGAGTCCTTGCAGTCAACAACAGAGTGTCATGGGTTCAAATCCCACCCAGGGCAGGAGTTGGTGTGGGTGTGTCGTTGGTTGCTTTGCCTTTGCCTTTCTCTTGCGTTGTTTGAACCCTGAGTTACCCCTGGTACATAGCTCAGTTGGGTAGAGTCCTTGCAGTCAACAACAGAGTGTCATGGGTTCAAATCCCACCCAGGGCAGGAGTTGGTGTGGGTGTGTCGTTGGTTGCTTTGCCTTTGCCTTTCTCTTGCGTTGTTTGAACCCTGAGTTACCCTGGTACATAGCTCAGTTGGTAGAGTCCTTGCAGTCAACAACAGAGTGTCATGGGTTCAAATCCCACCCAGGGCAGGAGTTGGTGTGGGTGTGTCATTGGTTGCTTTGCCTTTGCTTTCTCTTGCGTTGTTTGAACCTGAGTTACCTGGTACATAGCTCAGTTGGTAGAGTCCTTGCAGTCAACAACAGAGTGTCATGGGTTCAAATCCCACCCGGGGTAGCTCCTCTTAAAGAGGTGGCATGGGTGTGTCATTGGTTGCTTTGCCTTTGCCTTTCTACGTACCTCGCCCTGCGGTTGACACATACACAGAATGATACGCCTGTGTGTGTGTGTGTCTCTGTGTACCAAACAGTACGCTCCACGAACCGAGGAATGAATACCAGCGTAACAGAAACCAGTGAACGTGTACGCGCAACTGTAAACTGAGCTACGAGACTGTAAGTGTATTAGCAATAGGTGAGATTCTGGTGATCGATTGACTGTTTAAGGATTGTTTTTACGTACGTTTTTGTTTTGTGAAAACAAGTCTGCGTCAAGCAATACACTGTTGTGTATTCCTTTTTTAGTTGGGATTGTATGTTTCAGAAATGTTACACTCAATTCAGCCTACACAAGCCTTTTGTGTGTGTGTGTGTGTGTGTCAGTGACAAGTATTATAATGAGGAGTTGTACAGTTGGACGTTGCGGTGATTTGTTTAAAAGCCGTGGGACGGAAAGAGGGAATTGATTATTACAGGGATATTTTTGGCAGTGGTTTCATACCTGTGCAACATTTTGGGATAGATTACAACAGCAGTAAAGCTTGACCATTCTTAGCTTACATGTTTCTTATTCCAAGATATACAACCAGGTGGTTTCATACCTGTGCAACATTTTGGGATAGATTACAACAGCAGTAAAACTTGACCATTCTTATATAGCTTATTCACCATTGGGACTAGCTAGGGGGTGGAACAAATGGCTGGACTAAAGTAGCTAGACTTCCTATGTATATGTATACATAGCATGTATACATGCTATGTATACATGCTTCATTGTGGAGCAAGTAGATAGACATACAGTACATATGTATTATTTCAACCAGAGAGGGTTGGAAAGTTGTGAGGATTCCACTGGAGTTGGTGTGTTATGGAGGACATGACTCGAGGCACCTAATTCAGAAGAACCGGGCCATATCAGAAACGCTCTTCTGAGAGGGTGGCATGATTTCCTGCTTACAACACACCCTCTGCTGT